>SDVV010025661.1:0-12384 GCA_016164225.1 Gammarus roeselii | reverse complement strand
ATATATTTGTGTACATATATGTGTATGTGTGTGTACTGTGAGATTTTGATAAGATTTTGTGTCATATGACTTTCTCATATAAATAAATTCAAGTTATCTCGGCAGTTTTATCATAACACGTTGTATAACATATCATTAACAAACTTTATCATCAAATAAATTTGATCTCGCTATGCTGTCGTGCAAGCCTTACATTCTCTTATGTATTCTTGCAGATGTTGTCGTGGCCACAAATGTATCATAAACGACTTCCTAATGCTCTAGCAAATGACCTCAGAAGCAGTCAGATACGTATGATGAGCTCTGTTCAGATAAAAATAATATTTTGACACATTTGTCACTACTATGTCCGACTTCTACAAAGGGAGCTTTGGACATAAAACTCTGTAAGTGTATCTTGATACTTAATTATGCCAAACACTGATAATGGGCTCATGCATGCTAGCCTGAGTGCACGACCATTCTTACGGTGCCTCCTTCAAGAGGGTTCTTCCCTTGCCTGAAAGGTTTCTTGGGACCACCAGGACCCAGGACACGGTGTGGTGCCTGTGGAACACCCTATGTAATGTTCTCTCTCCTAAAGCCTCTTCTCACATTTCCGCCCTAGTGGTTCGTGGTCTTGTTTATTTCAGGAACGAACTGATCATAGGAGATGGTACGGTGCCCCCGTTCTCCTAAACAATCCTCTCTCTCCTCAAACTCCTCTTCTCAGCACCACCATAGAGGTTCATGGACTTCTTGTTCGTTCCAGGGACCACCTGGACCCAGGAGATGGTGTGGTGCCTGCTGTTCACCCTGGACAACCCACGAGTGGACGACGCTCTCACCAAGCGCTTTCCCTTCTTTGAGTGAGCAGTGTTGATTGGTTTATGGCACAACAAATACAGCCCACTTGGTGGCACCGCCATACAAAGTAGCCATGACTGTTGTTTTCATTCATTATTCGGATACATTAGCTTGAATACGGTACATTCCGTGTTTCCGAACACTCTCAATAAATGTGGCTATTATTGTTGTGAAGGTCCAACCACACTACGCAATTTCAAGAAAATAATATAAGGAGTGATTTAAGACCAATTTAGTAGTATGTTAACCACTGTCCTCTTAGTTTGAGAACAGTTGCCTTGTGATTTGAAATTTATATATGTAGCCAATGACCTTCTAAATTAAAACTCATGTGCGCCTTGGCCGCTAATCTTTAGACTGAGTGAATTTCATTTTTTTAGTGGGTCCACACAGTCTTGACTTGTTTATACCAGCCTTATAAACCTTCCCTTTGTGCAGGTGGGACTGCCTATTTCCAGAGTGCTTCAGCCTCGAAGGACTCCCCGACAATGATCCTAATAAGAAAGGAGCGATGTGGAACATCCTTCAGGAAGCTTTGCCTGATCCGCGCACTATCAAGACTCACCTCCACAGGCAGCTTCTGCCCGCCTCGGTCGACCAACTGAAACCAAAGGTGACCACATATCAAAGGTTACCAAAAACCAACGGTGACCAAAAACCAGAGTGACTGCTTTGAAACGAATCAAATAAGGAGGAAGGAGTGATTTGGGATCATAGACGTGAATGCAAGCGGAAGTAAAAATGCTCACGTTAACGCTTTTGCTAAAAGTTTCATACCAAAAACGATAGTTATTGTGGTAATGTTGTAGCCTATGTCACGGTAGAAATAAAGGCTTAACACGAAAATTGTGCACAGTGAGAAATTGAGGGTGGATCACTATCGGCCGACGGTAGCCTCTCTTAATTTCTTACCCTAAAGTGTGGATAGTCTGATATGATAAATCTTCCTCTTCCATCACGCTAGCTAAAAATGATTAATTATATCGAATTGTATGCTATCTAAAGAAGAGCGAAACATTAAAAACCCGGAGTCTATTCAGGGAAATATTGGTTAATCAAAGCCAACCCGCCGACTACCGAGAGAGTGAGCCGATGCAGCACCTGATTGGTGATGCTCAATGCTCAGCACAGGTGGTGTCCAGGTTTGGTGTTGCTCAATGCCCAGCACAGGTGGTGTCCAAGTGTGCTTCGTCTCCGAACTTTAGAGAGCACTACTCGGCTCACACGGACCGGGGCTGTACTTTCTATCAGGCAAAGTTCAGCAGCGAGCGATTGACCCAATAATACGCGTGACAATTTTTTTCCGCTCATAATAATTCAAAAAATTATATTGAAATCAAATTTTTAGTAAGTTTCAATGCAGTTATAGCAAAAAATATGGTCGAAATCCATGTTTGGTTTCAAATTGACTAGAACCCCGACGTAATCTTCCTACAATTCTAAATGTGTACTTTGATTCTCTTAATGTCAAACGCCGATGATAATCTCCCTTTCTGCCTCTCAAATTATCCAAATCAATTGTTCACGTGTGAATAGAGTTGTGAGTTGTGAATTCCTCTGTAGAACCGATCTTTTGTAGCATGTGGTTGTTGATAGATATATGTTATGCACTCTTTAGATACTATGCAATCCGAAATCCGTAGAGAAATTAATTGAACTGCCAATAAGATAATTGACATGGCGTCCATTACCGGCTTTTGCTATTCTAACATAAATATGGGTGTAGCAACCTTCTTCAATGTGACATACTTCGGACATAAACATATTCCTGTTACAGTAGAAATGAAAGTAGGGTTATGGGCTTCGCGCTTGTTCAATTTATTTAATCTCTTCAGCAACGATTCTTTTATTGAACACACGGTCAGTGACTGCTCAGGTAATCTGGGTAACCAATCTTCACGTTTCGCCGCTAGCAGGCGTTCTGCAGATCAGACATCAGTATGGAGGTAGAGAGAGCGCGGGCGATGGATAGGCGAGAGTGGTGAAAGATTATGAAAGGATGAATTTTGATGCGGCCCTGATGTGCTTTATCACCTTTGGCGTCCCGTCGAGAAATGGATTGGACGGGGGTGGGGGAGAGCCCGGTAATTATGACGCTACAGGGATATATCAGTGAATGCTGTCGGGCCCTGCTGCTGACGCTGATCTCATACCTCACTCTTGACCCAAAGTGTGTGTTGCGGGGTCCTAGCCACACCCTTTTAACGCAATCCGGGCTAAGTTTAGGTTTTGAGTGTGATTGCATGAAAAGAGTGCGAGGTGAGCCTCGCCGTTGGCCCCCTTCTTCATAAGAGCTACGGCATTGTATCTGCATAGAAGAAAGACCAATTCCATGGAAAAATGTGTGCTTTCTTTAGAAGCTGAAAACTTTCCATATCCCGATATACATACTTCAGTAAGGATGGTAAAGTAATATATTAGTATTGTGAATAAATCTGGGACGAGCTGAAGAGTTCATTCTACTAATACTTCAAGTTTGCAGTGCTACTAGCCTAGCCCAGATGTGCTGCCACGTTTCAGGGCTACCAGCCGGTGCAAACCGTGAACAGAGGTTACCTCCTTCTGAGGGTTCTGTGTTTCCACGGGTATAACTCAGTATGGCCTTGGACTGGTCTCACAGTGGTTGTGAAGTCTGTTTTTGAAGATGCTGATGTAACTATTTATTACATCGTGTGGAGAACTGGTTAAATTTGTTGGTACTCCAGATTTCACTGTAGCCCACTGGCTTTCCTAGACCTGTACAGACCTGTTGTGTGCGGCCCGTGAGCTCGAGGCGGAGCCACATGGAAATATTTCCATTAGTTCCGTGTACCTCCATTTTTTCAGTAAGCGTTTATGAGGCACCTTATCAAGTGCTTTTTGTAAATCAAGATGGATCAGGATGACAACTTTGCTTGTATTGCATATTTCAGCGACTTTATTGGTAAAGGGAGAACGTTTTTACCGCTAAATCCATGTTGGATATCTTTGATCAGATTGTTCCTATTTAGACGTCATGTTATTCTTCCTTGAATCAGCCTCCTTAAGGCATTTCTACTCGCACATGTGAGAATAATTGGTAAGTAGGTACCTGGCTCTTGCCTGCTCACCTTCTTGCAAATGGCAGCGATGTTTGCTCTCTTCCCATCAGCTTGACTGCTTCCAGTTCTCAAAGATCTGTTAAATATTTTTGTCAGTGAACTGCTAATGAGTTCGCGCAGATCATCACGTCCTGTACAATTGTAAATGCTCAGCTTTCTCAGTCACTCGTGTACTTCACTGGCCCTGAAAATTATAGAGTTCAACGGTTGCATTTCTTCGTAAAATTCTAATTCGGAGTTATTGTTAGGATCTTGATTTGCGAGCAGGCCACCAAAATCCCCGTTGAGTGTGTCCGCCATGTCAGTGTTCGATCATTGTAGAGCCCCTGCACTGTCTCGTTAGGGCCAATCGCTTTCTGATTGAGCTTAGCAATTCTAAATCCATTAATTTGTCACCATGTTCTTGAGTTCTTGGGATTCTTGTGAGGGATTCTTGTGAGGGGTTCTTGTGAGGGATTCTTGTGAGGCATTCCAGTGAGAGATTTCTCTGAGGGATTCCTGTGAGGGATTCTTGTAAGGGATTAGTTATGTAGACTTGATACAGGCTTCTTTATCTTCGTTGCTCATCCATAAAGGATTATTTACTTATAAATAATCGAAATGGGCCTCTTGTAGCTATATTATATTGTAGTTATATAATGTAGTTATATTATTGTAGTTATATTATGCTGGTTCCAATACTGTTTGATGTGAAATAATTTGCAATTGAAAGTGTTGTTGGTTTAGATATAAGTAAACAAATTATGGTATCAATTCCCGTAATCTTTAGCGCTTTTTCACTTCATCTTAATTGTTCACCATTTGTATTAACCAAGTTGTTGAAGAACGTATTTGTGCATGCATCCATTAGAGGACATTGGTAGGAAATGGAAATAATTTTTACTTAAAAACTCAAGTAGTTAGTATTAAATGACGTCAAATTAAGTTTCTAATAGATTTATAATGTCAATGCAACTGATCCGCCCCTAATATCATGAATAATTCCATTCGTTGACTTTAATACGCGACCTTTAAGCAATTTCACGATTGCCTTTGCGGATGCGAAGAAGATATTATTAATGATGTATATATAATACGTGACCGCTTCAGAATGACCAATGGGATGTAGAGTCAGAGTAGTTAGTGTTATGGGTTGAATTAAATATTGTTTTAGAGATCGTTTTTTGCTGTTCCAACTTGATGATGTTGCACAGCTGCTTGGTGATGCTGCACAGCTGCTTGGTGATGGGTGCACAGCTGCTTGGTGATGCTACACAGCTGTTTGATGATGCTGCATAGCTGCTTGGTGATGCTGCACAGCTGCTTGGTGATGCTGCACAGCTGCTTGGTGATGCTGCACAGCTGCTTGGTGATGGTGCACATTTGCTTGGTGATGGTACACAGCTGCTTGGTGATGGTATACAGCTGCTTGGTGATGCAGCACAACTGCTTGGTGATGCTGCACAGCTGCTCGGTGATGCTGCACAGCTGCTTGGTGATGCAGTAGAGCTGTCTGGTGATGCTGCACAGCTGCTTGGTGATGCTGCATAGCTGCTTGGTGATGCTGCACAGCTGCTTGGTGATGGTGCATAGCTGCTTGGTTATGTTGCACAGCTACTTGATGATGCTGCACAAATGTTTGGTGATGCTGCATATCTGCTTGTTGGGGCTGCACAACTGTTTGGTGATGCTGCATAGCTGCTTGATGATGCTGCATAACTGCTTGGTGATGCTGCACAGCTGCTTGGTGATGCTGCACAACTGTTTGACGATGCTGCATAGCTGCTTAGTGATGCTGCACAGCTGTTTGGAGATGCTGCGTAGCTGTTTGGTGAAGCTGCACAGCTGCTTGGTGATGCCGAGCAGCTGTGAGGCAAAGTATGTGTAGGTATATGTGAGTTAAAGAGCTCATACACAAACGGTATGTTATTCGTGTGTGCCCTTGAATCTTAATATAAATATACAGCTGCTTTGTGTTGCAGCTACTTGGTGATGTCGCACTGCCGCTTGGTGATGCTGCACAGCTGATTGGTGACGCCGCGCTTCTGCTGAGTGATGCTGCAGAGCTGCTTGGAAATATCACACAGCAGCTTGGTGATGCTGCACAACTACTTTGTGATGCTACCTAGCTGCTTAATGATGATACGCATCACGGCATACTTGGTGATGCCGTAGAGCTGCTTGACAATGCCGCACAGCCGCTTGAAGTCGACCGACAGCTGCTTGATGATGCCGCACAGCTCCTCGGTGATGCCACAGACCAGCTTGGCGATGCCGCACAGCTGTTTGGTGGTACCGCACAGCTGATTGGTGGTGCCACGCAGCTGATTGGTGATGCCACACTGCTGCTTGATGATCCTGCATAGCAGTTTAGTGATGCCGCACAGCTGCTTGATGATGCCGCATAGCAGTTTAGTGATGCCGCACAGCTTCTTTGTGATAAATCATATATTTCTCTAAATTTCGGTAACTTACTCATCATTCAACGTAACATTTTACATTGGAATGAAGCCTTCATTTCCAATTATTTCATTTTGTTTTTACTCGACACAAACCCAAACAACAATAAAGTTGGATTTACCAACAAACTATCATCAACTACTCCTCCTCCAAGTTTCGAGTAACTAAATGTTCTCTCTCCTTTCGCTCCTATCATACAACAATTTGCTCCTTTCTTACATACTTCAATAAATGATTTTTATTTTGTGTACGTACACAGATCGTGTACGTGTGCCGTGACCCCCGCGACTTGTGCGTCTCCTTGTTCTACCACTCACAGAAACTCGACGGCTACACAGGGACGTTTGACGCCTTCGTGGATCTCTTCCTCTTAGAGGCCCGTGGGTATCAGCAAACTATGAATAACTAATTTTATCCTGTGTCATTTTCGAGATCAGTTTTCGAATAAATAGAAGATTATATTAGGTTATGTGACCGGGTTTAATTGATGATTAATGCAAACTATTGACCGTGGCACTACATACTATTGACCGTGACACTACATACTGTTAACCGTGGCACTACATACTATTGACTATGGCACTACATACTATTGACCGTGGCACTACGTACTATTGACCGTGACACTACATACTGATGACCGTGGCACTACATACTATTGACCGTGACACTACATACTGTTAACCGTGCACTGCATACTATTGACCGTGACACTACATACTATTGACCGTGACACTACATACTGTTGACCATGACACTACATAATGTTGACCGTGGCACTACATACTATTGACCGTGACACTACATACTATTGACCGTGACACTACATACTATTGACCGAGGCACTACATACCATTGACCGAGACACAACATAATATTGACCGTGACACTACATGCTATTGACCGTGGCACTACATGCTATTGACCGTGACACTACATAATGATGACCGTGGCACTACATACTATTGACCGTGACACTACATACTATTGACCGTGACACTACATACTACTGGCCGTGGCACTACATACTATTGACCGAGACACAACATAATATTGACCGTGGCACTACATGTTATTGACCGTGGCACTACATGCTATTGACCGTGGCGCCACATGCTATTGACCGTGGCCCTACATGCTATTGACCGTGGCACTACATGCTATCGACCGTGGCCCTACATGCTATTGACCGTGGCACTACCATGCTATTGACCGTGGCAATGCATGCTATTGACCGTGGCTTTACATGCTATTGACCGTAGCACTACATGCTATTGACCGTGGCACTACATGCTATTGACCGTGGCCCTACATGCTATTGACCGTAGCACTACATGCTATTGACCGTGGCACTACATGCTATTGACCGTGGCCCTACATGCTATTGACCGTAGCACTACATGCTATTGACCATGGCCCTACCTGCTATTGACCGTAGCACTACATGCTATTGACCGTGGCACAACATACTATTGACCGTGGTCCTACATGCTATTGACCGTAGCACTACATGCTATTGACCGTGGCCCTACATGCTATTGACCGTAGCACTACATGCTATTGACCGTGGCACTACATACTATTGACCGTGGCCCTACATGCTATTGACCGTGGCCCTACATGCTATTGACCGTAGCACTACATGCTATTGACCGTGGCCCTACATGCTAGTGACCGTAGCACTACATGCTATTGACCGTAGCACTACATGCTATTGACCGTGGCCCTACATGCTAGTGACCGTAGCACTACATGCTATTGACCGTGGCACTACATACTATTGACCGTGGCCCTACATGCTATTGACCGTGGCCCTACATGCTATTGACCGTAGCACTACATGCTATTGACCGTGGCCCTACATGCTATTGACCGTAGCACTCCATGCCATTGACCGTGGCCCTACCAGCTATTGACCGTAGCACTACATGCTATTTACCGTGACTCTACATACTATTGACCGGGACACTACATATGTTATAAGAATTTAGTTTGAGGTTGTTAAAGTACATTAGAGGTTGAGATGGTACAAGGTAATAGACGTGTCATTGATTTCTATTATTTGAATTATGAAAGTTTCAAATAACCAGAGCATATTTAGTAACGGGCGAGTGTTCGAATAATACAACAGGGGAGTACCACTACAAATACAATTACAACATGTCATTATCATAGTCTTCAAATAAAATTTCCAAGCTGCTAAATAGCCAGAACATAATTAAAAATGGATGAATATTGTAATATAACAACGGTGGAGTACAGAGGCAATATGAGCATACTCCTACTCGAAAAGACAAGGCACTCTATATGTTCCTAAGACAAAGATTGTAACATCAGAAATGGTTTTGTACCCCTGCTCGAAAAGACAGAGCAAGCTCATCGTCTGTAAAAAGAACAATGGAAACATCCAAATAATCGACAAGTTACCACCATGGTAATTAGCAGAACATTGTGATTAGGAGCAATTGAGAGATGAGCTACCTACGGGTACCTTGAGAGGATGACTTGTTGCTAAGAAACTGATCGGAGAGGAGAGAGCTCGCTAGCGGCGGGATGGGAGGTGGTTCTTAAAATTATAGGTGGTCAATGGCGATAAGGCACACCATCAATCGGAGAGACGAAGCAAGCACGCAATCTTTGTATGAAAGAGCTGTTTAAGCATCAAAATCAATTTGGGTAATTGACAGAAGCAATCGTTTGATGAATCAACCGGCAGCAGGTAAATGAAACGTCAGGGTAGAAATGACAGGATGGTGGTTCACGATAGCATCGTAGACGCAGTAACGGGTTTGAATTGGTTGGCCAATAAGTGTTTACTAAGCCTGTTCCTGAGGATTTGTTTAATTTTAGATTTGCGAAGTCTGTTGGAAGGTTGTTCTAGGATTTTGGTCCATTGATCGAAAAAGCTCTACATGCAGTTTCCGTTTTTCTTTGTTTGATGTGTAAAGTTTCATTATTTCTTGTAAATCGATTGCCCTTTTCACCTCGAGAAAATATATGCCTTGTGCTGCCAGGTGCATGTCTTCTTGTTAGCTCGTTACGTATATGTATCAACTCTTGGAGTGCTAGTCTGTTATCGATGTTGAGCCACTGCAATTTTTCGAGTAGAGGACTTAAGTGGTCTCGTTTTCTATGGTTACCATCGCATGTAATTCTGGCAGCAAAGTTTATACAACGTTGCACTTTCTCCTTATGAGATTTAGTGCATCTCCCGCAAATTGAAAGACAATAGTTGATATGAGACATAATATGACATAATGAGACATTATAAGATATAATGAGACATTATAAGACATAATGAGACATTATAAGACATATTGAGACATTATAAGACAAAATGAGACAGAACGGGAGAGAATGAATCATAATGAGACACTATAAGACATAATGAGACATAATGTGGCTAGAGACTTTGTATTTTGTTCCTGAAGAGTTTGCATCACCAACAGTCCTGTTTCTATTGCAGTGCCATGGTCGCCCTACTGGTCACACGTTCTCAGCTTCTGGAAGCAACGGAACGAGAATAATGTTTGTTTCTTAACTTTCGAAGAGCTCAAAAAGGTAAAAAAACTATTTTTTCGACCACGTCAAACCTTTTTAATAATTTTGTTAAATAAAAAGTACGCACCAATTAATTTGCGTGCATCCACTAGATGGATGAAGTTATTGATCATGTCTTCGTACAGAAGTATTGTTATAAATTCTGCAGGTTACTCATAAATATACACGAATCTATACATACGTACGAACAGAGTACTTCAAGAGCTTAAAGGTGAGGGGCTAGAATTATATTTAGTCACTGTAGACCTCAACATAGCTAGCGAAGGATAGGAACACAGACATGTTTTCGCTGCCAGACAGCTTTCCAATCAATTACGCACATCATGGAAGACTGTGCAGCCAGGACAGACAATATACACATATATAACATTACACAGCCCTGGACTGCTCTGATCAGCTTCGGCGAAATCGGTTTCCTACCTGCGGTACACTAACTTCTTCCTGTAGAAGGCGCCAGGAGCCGTGAAGCAACAACAGAAGCAATTGATCATCACATTATGTGACAAGTTTCCTTCCTGTAGAGGGCGCCAGAAGCCGTGCAGCAACAACAGAAACAATTGATAATCACATTATATGACACGTTTCCTTCATGTAGAGGGCGCCAGAGCAGTGCAGCAACAACAGAAGCAATTGATCATCACATTATATGACAAGTTTCCTTCCTGTAGAGGGCGCCAGAAGCCGTGCAGCAACAACAGAAGCAATTGCTCGTCACACGATATGACCACTTTCCTGGACATCCATCAACACCCACGGTATCTGCACACTCATTAATAACCTACTTAACCCCTTTACTCTCCCGCCCGTCTTCCCCTTTTCTCGTCAGGATATGAAGAGTGTCCTGAAGCGCGTCGCCGCCTTCTTGGAGATCAAGCGCGGTGACGTCACTGGTGCCCTGGACGACAAGGAGCTGACGACCCTTGACGAGCATCTCGCCTTCAGCAGCATGAGGAAGAACAACGCGACCAACAACGAGATCCTCCTTTCAGCTGCCATCAACTCAGAGACCGGCAAGGGTGTCAAGTTTATGCGCAAGGGAACTGTGAGTGGTACCCTTTAACCAATGTCTTCTACCTAGTCACAAATATGTGTGATTCATAGTTGGCTGCCAGTAGGCTGACGGTAGGTTGACTATATTCCGTGGTCAATTTCATACTGCCATAATCCGCGATTATTTTTTACTGTCATAGTCCGTGATTATTTTAACCGACGATTATCCGTGATTAATTTTAACCGGACGCATAACACGTGATTACTTTTTGACCGAATATGATCCGTGATTAATTTTACACCAACCGTATTCCGTGCATAATTATAGACCAACCACAATCCGTGATTAATTTCGGACTTTATATAATCCATGATCAATTTTGGATCAACCATAATCCATGACCAATTTCTGACTGGGTACATTTCAAATCTGGGTGTGGTTTCTGCGACGTCAACAAAAGTTGGTGAAATTGTAGTCTTCCGAAGTTCTCATGCGCCAAATTTACTTTCCGCTTCTCTTGTAGTCTGTTAGATTTATTGTGTTTATTGATGTATTTATTAATTGTGCATACCAAGAATACTATACCGTTTGTGAATGAATAAAGTAGTGTTTGACCGCCTGATTGGAGTCATCAAGGCGCAGGCTGGAGATGTGGCATCGCCTTCACTTGTTATTTTCAGAAGTTGTGCAGATCGTTCGGCAACGGATGGAATAAAATCTATAGGTGACTTGAGGCGTATAGCTGACTGTGTATGCACATTGCAGTGTGTATACCAGAACAGGAGCACAAATACTTCGCAGATGCGTGATTGTAAATTTCTGACTACAAGTCAGAAACAATCGCTGAATGGGTAGAAGTGGAGGGACGTACTGGACAGACAAAGCTCCAAATTTGATGTTATGTTCATTAAGGTCATGCTCATTGATGTTCATGTCCATTCTCCGATGACCGCAAGATGGCAACAATGCCTGTCGTGCTGGTGGGCACCAACGAATTTGCCTGTGTTGATACCACAAAACGAGTCATAACATCTTCCACTGTTTGCATTGTTGTTCAGAAGATGTCAAGGAGACGCTATATTTGTGATACGATTAACATTAGTCATTTCAAATAAACAAGTAATGACGAGATGGCCACTCTAGCACGCCCATTAGCAAGGCTGAGTTGAAATGTCGTTAAGTTTATCTGGCACTCCTACTCTCTATACTGGTAACAAATGTCGTTAAGTTTATCTGGCACTCCTACTCTCTATACTGGTAACAAATATCGTTAAGTTTATCTGGCACTCCTACTCTCTATACTGGTAACAAATATCGTTAAATTTATCTGGCACTCCTACTCTCTATACTGGTAACAAATATCGTTAAGTTTATCTGGCACTCCTACTCTCTATACTGGTAACAAATATCGTTAAGTTTATCTGGCACTCCTACTCTCTATACTGGTAACAAATATCGTTAAGTTTA
>SDVV010025660.1:0-12384 GCA_016164225.1 Gammarus roeselii | reverse complement strand
TATATATATGTATATATATTTATATTTATATAAAATAGGTAAATCAATCAAAATGCTGCTTAACTCGCAATCCTAGAATGAGCAAAATAGCTAAGACGGCAGCGCGGAACATGTTTTTAAATTGAACGTTTGTGGTCTATAACATATCTTCAGCACCTGAAAAGTCAGAACAAAATATACAGTTAATCCAATTATATAATAATAAACACAATAATCTAAAAAACGATAATGTACCCACCTACCTACCTGCCTACAGGTTTCAACAACTTCCACCACAAACATAGGAACTACTTACTCATTCAGCAGTGTCCGAAGAAACGACACAGCGACCTCCTCCCGTTTGAACACGAGACACACAACAAATACAATTGCCCATAAAAAAAAAACCACAGGTCCTAGCAAAAAAGTTCCTGTCATCAATTCAGTCCGAGTTAGAGGCGGTAGTCGCAGCTCCGCTAAGTACAAACCTTGTAAACGAAAACGAAAGTTTTGGCTCCGACAAAAGACCTCAGAGTAGAAGCAAAATAAGTCAAGCAAATCACGTCAATGTGACTAACGGTACTCCCAGATGTTACTTCGTGAACGCTAGAAGTCTCAGAGACAAAATCGAAGAATTAGGTATCCATGCATTGAATGAAAGTATCGACATAATTGCATTCACAGAATCGTGGATGAAACTGAGTACCAGGCATTATTTAGGCGAATTTATTCTTCCCGGTTACTCACTCTTTCACAAAGATAGACAAGGCCAAGAGGGCGGAGGAGTGCTGTTTCCCGTGAAAAATACTCTGCAAATATTAGAAGTCACCATTTCAAACAACAGGCACGACATAGTGTCAATACAAGTAGACATAAACGTATAGAATGTCAAATCCCTCTCGTCTAACGCCCCCCTAAAAGCAAGGTTACAGATGATTTCGATCTTTACAACACCCTCGTAAATGAAGTCATATACAAGACAGTATTGTGCTTGGCAACTTCAATATCCCCGACATTGATTGGAAACCAGACGAATGCACTGCCACCGGCCAACGTCTGATTGATTTTGCAGACAATAAGTTCATGACCCAAATAGTGAAGACACCTACATGAGGTAGCAACATTCTTGATCTCCTATTTAGTGCAAGCGACTCTTATGTCACGAACGGCGAGTAGGCAAACCCCTCGTAACTAGTGACCACAACTGTATCCGTTTTTGGATAGAGCTCGAGTTGAAAACATCAACAAACTGCGAAAAGTCCCTAACTTCAGATTAGCTATTTTTGATAGCTAAAGAGAGTTATTGGTGTCGGAAAAAATAACCCTCGAACAAGATGTCAATCAATCGCTTGACTATTTCTTGACTGCACTTAAAAATATCGAACATGAGCCTATCCTGCGCAAAAACAAGCGAACAACAGTCTATCAGCCAAGGTACTGGAAAAGCGAATTGCAGTGCCTTCATTCACTAAACAAAACAAAATATTCGATAAAGCAGAGACATCCACATGACGACGTAGCAAAAAATGAATACAAAATCAGCAGACGAGATCTAAAGAGGGTAAAAACGTAAAAAGAAAGATTATGAAAATGAAATTGCTGCCAATGCCAAGACTAATCCGAAACATTTTTTTAAGTTATATTTCGAGCAAAACTAATTCAAAATCTGTAACAGGTCCTCTCGAGAACGATATTGGTGAGCTAGAAACAGACGAGACCAAAATGAGTGTTCTACTTAATGAATACTTCTGCTCTGTAATTACGTTAGAGAATCAGTATATTCCTAATCCTGAGGATTTCATAGCGGCAAAACCCAATCTCTCACAAATGGCATCTGCCCCTCTAGAAAGAAAGAGGCCAATGTTACTCCAATTTTTAAAACGGGAACAAAAAGTGTCCCCGCAACTACAGTCTGATTAGTCTCACCTCGGTCATCGGCAAATTGATGGAAAGTTTGATAACGGATTAAATTAGAGAATTCTTATAATCAAACAAATTGATTGGCGACTCCCAGCATGGCATTAGACACAACTGTTCCTGTCATACGGATCTGCTATTCTTTTTCAGAAAAAATAATCGAACTCCACGACACAAAATCTCCAATAGATTTCATTTACCTTGACTTTCAGAAGGCCTTTGATGAAGTCCCCGCAATTGCCGAATTAGTAAATTGCACAGCATAGGTATTCGAGGCGAGCTTAACAACTGGATAAAATGCTGGCTTACGGACAGACGGCAGCGAAATGTTCTTAACGGAGCTTCCTCCCCCATGGGTAATGTTACAAGCGGTGTGCCTCAAGAATCCGTGTTAGGGCCAGTTCTCTTTATAATTTTCATTAGCGATCGGGATATCAACGTACTCTCAAACATTAGCAAGTTTACAGACGATACTAAGATCGGAGGAAAAGTGCGAACTGAACTAGGGTGTCAGCAGATCCAACTAGACTTGAACAAAATTGTTGATTGGTCAGAGAAGTGGCAAATGAAATTTAATGTAGACAAATGCAAATTTATGCAAATAGGTCCTCATACCCCCAAACACGAATATTCAATGTCTGGAAAGAAAATCATTCTTGTCACCGAAGAGAGAGACTTAGGTGTCATCATTAGTAACGACTTAAAAAACATCAAGCAATGTAACGATTCTTCCAAGAAAGGCAACAAAGTGCTAGGTATGATGTCACACACTATCTCGCATAAAAACCAACACAGTATGCTCAAGTTTTTTAATGCATTTGTTAGACCGCATATCGAGTATGTCGTTCAATTCTGGTCTCCACTCCTTAGAAAACACCTTATTAAACTTGAGAAGGTTCAACGTAGAGCTAACAAACTCATGCCCTCGCTGCGGAATAAATCTTACGAAGACAGGCTTCGTGTATTCAATCTTTGTTCGCTAGAGAAACGTCGAGTCGGAGGCGACATGATTGATGTGTTGAAGATTATGAAGGGTAAGGGAAACGTCGACCGAGCGAGCCTTTTCACTCTAGATACAAACGGAGTGACTAGGAACGATGGATACAAAATCGTTGGGAAACGTTTCTTACTCGACATCACGTGCAAGTTTTTCTCGTATAGTGTTGTCGAAGAATGGAACAAACTTCCAGCGGAGGTTGTAAACAGCAATACAATCGAAACGTTCAAGTCGCGGTTTCATATGTTCTTCATGAATCGCCGATAAATAGCTAAGCCGTTCCCTTTCATATTGTTATAAAAAAAACACAGAAAAGGCACACGACACTCTCATAGACGTTCTACTTCAGAACTAATCCTCTTGCTATCAAAAGACAATCTGGTTTGGGCCAATAGGCCTCTCAGACGTTCTACTCCAGTACTAACCCTCATACTATCAAAAGGCAACCTAGTTTGGGCCAATAGGCCTGTTATTGTCTTCTTACACTTGTAAACACTTGCAAGCCTTTAACTTAATTTGGCGAAAATGAAATCTAGCTGTCATTGAAGGAAGGTGTACTCATGTAGTGATTCCAAAATGCGTAGATCAAACATTTTGGCTGCCGAACTCAATATTTTAAAAATGGTCATCTTATACTGAACTATTGTACATTTCTGAATGATTTAGAATCATAGAATGAGAAGGTTTATAAAGAAAGGATCCTGTCCGAAACCTCCTACTAGCATGCTGAGCATGCTGGCAGGACATTCTTTTATAGACTTTTGTACAGACATTTGAAAACACAAGTGTCTATCAAAATGTCTCAACTCAAATAACAGATGAAAATCATTTGTAATTAATTTTACTGTGTTAATACTTTCGTTTGATCACTTTGTGTTACGTAACTAAATTAAATTTTTACCTTCTCTCTGTACGATTATATTGATAGTTATTTGGTAAAAATATATAGTAAAAGATGTGGCACTATCTGGCATCCAATGTATGCAATCCAATCGTTTGAATGCAGACGAATTTTCCAAACGTGCTGTGGTCTATCGGTTTATAATCTGAACAGCCTACAAATTGAAAGAATGATCAAGTTACATAGTGATCAAATTAGGGCCTATGCAAAAATAGTAAATCACTTATCAAAGCGTCAGCTTGCATGAAGACCCACGAGTCCAGCAAACGCTTTGAGGCAGTTCACATCAAGACTGAGAGATTAGCATGAACCTGAAATCGTATGGCTAAATTTCAAACATCAACTCACGTGCTTCACGGATATTGATTTTTGTCATAAGTACAATCTAATAGAATAATGATGGTACCCAAATAATAATTCATTATATACCAAATAGAAAAAAAATGACATCGAGATGGTCATGAAAGTTTACCTTTAATGGCGAACATCACATGGTCTCTCATTATGTCAAAACTTCATGGCAATGCTATGGAATGAACTTTTGAAGTTTGATGTCACTCTTCTCTTAAGCTCTACAGTCTTCATCCAAGAAATATGTATGATCCATGGAAGATGTATGATGTTAGCGGCTCAGCTCTCCCATTGCAATACTGCTAATCCCTCTACATGGCAACTGTTCGAATTTGCTGTGAGCGGTCTCAAGGCTATTACGTAGCTTCGAGTGTCATTGAAACATGTTTGTGAACAAAATATTGCTTTGATTTTACTCAAACATATTACCAAGAACTCGACTACTGCGTAACTTTATTATGTTTCCACTATGTTACCTTAACTGAGTTTACTCCAATCGAAGGTGTTAGGATAGATAATTTTGTACATAACTTGCGCTGCTGTAAATAACTCTGGATCGGTCCTCAGAGATGTCGCCAGAGTAACGAAGGAATGATGAGATCAGTCACAAAGCCCCGGAATGCTGAGTGATAAAGCTAATAAACCCATGTGGTAGAAATGTGATAAGCGTTCACCTATATGAGTATTTAATTTGTTCTCCTTCTTTATTCTTTATGAATAAAGCTCGGATTGAAATATATAATGGAAACAACCCAAATCCTATTTAAAATGTTCGAAAGTCTCGTCATATTAAATACCTCAGAACGTTAAATCTTTTTGGGTAGACCCACTTGCGTATCGTATATCTTCTTCTTATATGAAAACTTTCCAATAACATTTGACACTGCAAGCAAATCGCTATTTAATTGACAAGTAATCGAGTATGCCTACTTTAAAGGTCCTGTCAACCAGTGAGTAGTGTGGGAGAGCGTAATTGGTATTGACATAAAATCCATGTACTTACGAGCTTGCTATACGCGACTTGAGATAAATATAACCGCGCGAGACAGTCTCATAGCTACCTGGTAGCAATGCGACTGTCCTCTACATAAAGAATGCATAAAATGATGGGCTGCTAACAGTTGTTTATTGTATGAAACACGCCCGCCGTCATTCCTACTCACAAATGAAAATAATCAAACATGTGATGTATAAACATCTGGATTAGCTGAAGTTAGTTCATTTTAAGGTAAATACAATTCTTGCTTTGTCATTAAAAGGGCGGTGAACCTTTAGCTATACACAATTTCTTCATTTATGTTCAAAAGTAAAATGCTAATTCTATCAGCATAAAATTCCACCGGCCTAGAATTCGATTATTCCGCTCCACCGCTCTTTGCAGGATCTCATATAAGGAATGAGTTGTTCAATCATGCGAGTGGACAAGGATCAAAGTAGGCAAATGCGTTGAAAAATTAATGATACATCTAGGACACATCTATCCATCTGGCACAATCTAAAAATCTGCATGAGAGCAATTTTTTTTAATTCATAATTTTATGAGGTTCTGACAACCTCATATTTTTAGATTAAAAAAGAAACGCTTCCAACAATTTATCGTATTCGAATTTTGGGTTCTCCACAACCATCTCTCGAACAAAGAATTTCGTGTAATGATAACTACAAAATTGAAAGAGAAGTGACAAAACAATAAACGCCAACTCCTGGAAATTCAGTAATTTGGACTGGTTCAAACCCCAATTGTATTGCGCTTTCATATGAATCATTGCATGCCACGATCCACGATAACCTAAAAAATTGTCGTAGGAGAGATATTTTCTTTCGTTCCATTTCCTTTAAATTATTACATATAGACAACTTACAAAATCAAATTTCGAAAAAAATGCATGCGATTGCAAGAAGATATTAAGGTCTGATCTACAGTTCGTCATGATTAATCCATAACAGTAGAAGTTCTAGCGATTCGTATGCGCAAAATATTTATGTTTACAATTTCATGTATTTTTTAAATATAATTTCTGACAAAACGATGCGTTCGATTGCGTTTCTCCGCATGATCTTTAAATGACGTATCGCGAGTCATGATTACTCCATAATTGACATAGCTAAAACTATTAAAAAAATCATATTTTCTATCGTGTCTTTTATTAGATTCGACTAAAAAAATCGATTCATATGATTGTGGTACTTCACAAGAACTTTCAAATCCTGGAGTGTTTGACATGAGTATTTGATGAATCTAGAATTCTTAGGGATTTTTGTGAGTTCTTTATAACTGACTGACAGACGGACTGACATATACTTTCATGGAATTAGTGTTAGAGATTCACCTACTGAGATATGAAGAAATATTATGTGAAACGATGTAACTCCCCGCAGTGGATGGGAATATAATCAAATATGGACACCATTGACCCAGAAATATATCCCGGTACAATTTCAACTATTTAGCTCCATTTATGATAATTTTACCAATATGTTTGGCTAAGATGAATAATTTGTTCACGACAATCCGGTTTTGACCAATTATTTTGCCTTCTCTGACCAAAATAGTATCCAATTTGTACGTAATCAGCCTTGTTTCGAAGTGGGGTATCCGAATAAAAACATATTAATGGCAGGTATCAGGTTTTTATGGGATAAGACCAGTGCACAAACTGCAGAACCAATATTTACCTATGTTATAGTTTCTAAAATCGATGCTGCTATCAGAACAGTAGATGCTTAGAACTAGACCGGATGTAACTCCAGCAGTATCTAGCGACTCTTAATATTGGTTAAATAACTTCGATTCAAATGTTTTTGCAGCTATTAATTGTCATCTTAGAAGTAGACAGAGAGCGACTGTTGATACCTAGTACTGGGTAGGGAGCACCATAGGAGATCCACTGCCAACATTTTCAATAGGTAACCATTTTTTGCTGGAGTGCGGACACGCAGACTGACTGCCTGTCTGGTTTCTTTTCACCTTTTTCGTCGAATGCGTTACCAGCAAAGCGCCGCCTCCAACAGGCACTATTTGAGATATCAGCACAATTTTTTTTAATAACGCCAGATTGGAAAGTTTTGCATCAAAGTCAACAAAGTATTGTCCATTCATCTCAATTGTTTTGACAAAATATGTCATCTGAATGCTGCTTCCTCTACTATGTACTGACGAAGAAAAATAATATACCTTCTGAGTGGAAAAAACATCTCTAGTCAGTAAAAAAACCTCTCTAGTCATTAAAATGTTGTCCACAATTGAAACACATTCTGTCTTTTTAATGGAGATAGGATAAATTTGCCAAACCTTTGTTAATGAATGGAGACGTCTCCCTCCTGAAGTTTTTAATTTACATCAAAAACCTTCGCCGTAGATCCCCTGATTCCTTCCAACAAAATACAGACTGGCATATTGACAATAAGGGATTGTACGTTTCTTAACTACGCAGTCCGCACTGTCGGTGTCAGCCAGCAAGAGACATGCCGTTTTAACCAATTATTCTTGGTGTTGCTTTTAATTTGTGTAGGGCTGAAGCCAGACTGCAAGTATGAGATGTGTCTCCAAAGGTCTTCACGACCCTTCGGACTCCTTAAAACCCGTTTTAAAAAAGTTGACGCCAGTTTTTTGGGAATTTCAGTATTTTTTTCATGTTTTGACATTATCTTTTAGATTCTCTGAAAGCTTTAAGAGGATATTCAGCGGTACTTCGATGTACTATTGATGGAGAAATGGGACGGTTAATAGTACTGGATAACCCATTTCAGGCTCTACCTTATGACCTGGGGCTCATCCAGTCAGAAGACAAGGAAAGTGGTATCTAATATCTTAGGTCAGCCGATAAAACCCAAAGAAGTAATTCAAAAATGACAAACTTATTTTAAACTCATGATAATTATTTGAATATCTTGGATACAAACTGACCAGGTAAAAAATCGTATTTTCAAGACTTTCCAAGCTAGATTGGGTGCATCAAGCAACAAAAAAACTTTAAAATGTCTCCAGAGTCGATAGGAGAGGGAATCCAGAGTGAAAATTTTTACTGAGAAGTCCACAAAATATTGACGACGACTAACATACGTTTGGAACAAGTTTTAGGGTTTTTCATCGGTTAAAAATGTTACCACGTTCTTGTACAAAGTGTCCATGGAATTCCAAAGGAAAGGGTTCCTGATGGAATCGGCGACCCATCCCTTCTCTGCAGACTGAGTAATTGACCTCTGATCATATGTATATAATGGCAATTTGTATTTTATGAACCTGAAGATAGAGTGGACTGCGGACGGTTTGCAGGTTTGGTGGCTGTTATTATCAGAACCTTTTCTGGCGAACGTAGAACTCATACGGGTAATTCTAGAGCTTAATTTTTCCCCTGCGGGCAAACATATGGGTGTTCCTGAGCGTTTACAGAGAACGAATAACCCTTCATTAGAAAATTGAATTAAGATGTGACATGGATTTCTTCAGATGTTTGTACGGAATAGAAACACCTAGTACAGCCACGCTAAAGTGACAGAACGGATGTAAAGGATGGCAGCAGAACCCCATCATGTTGGGTGTTAACTAATAATAGGAGAGCCGCCGAGCCGTGCCGGCATAGCTCACACCATCATGGGTCACAGGAGAAGAGATGGTATTTTATTCACGCTGCAAAGTCTTAACGCTAACACTGTGGATTTCTTGTAGCAGATTGTATTCCATGAGATGGTCAAGATAGAGGGTCATAAGGAATAACGATGGCGCCTTAGGGTCTCTTTGTAAACATGCACTCAAAACAATGATTCGCGGAACTGAAACGCAAAACTTGTTTGCGACTGTTTATCAATTCATTGGGCCAATATATGTCCTGAAATTACATTCTCGATCGTGAAAGCTTCGTCGTAATAATATTTATATCAACTTAGTCGTTCGAAATGAAAACAGTTTTTCTGTCACCTTATCCATGAAATGGATGGGAATTGCAGCGCGTATGTATTGTTTCGGTTTACATGGGTAGCATCTAGTGCTAAATTTAAATGGAACAGAAGAGGTAATTGTGAGTTGAGTTATGTTTTTCATATTGGTACCTCTTCTATTTGCATATGCGAATATTATATTTTCTGCATATTTATTTAATGCTGGAGTGATTGGTTCCCTCTTTATTTTATAGAAGGCATGAATATTTATGCCATTCACATGATAAAAATTTAAATTTGGAATACATTTTTGTATTAAAACTGAATATCATTTTCAGTCAGTAGCTTTTAGCTTATAATTTCTGCGACTGGGTATGGATCCGGTGCTCTACACCTGGTGCTTCTATATCAGAAATGGAGGTCACACTTATGCAATGATAGTCAACGCGATATTCCCATAATAATATGCAATATAAATATCCTCCTATATGATCCGAAAAGCTTCATAGTGGACACGAGAGGTAGAATAGGGTCAGAAGGGGATGAATGGCTGGGGTGGAAGGGTATGGACGACAGGAGGACGGATGAATGTGATTATTGGGGCTGCTTGACCGGAGAGGGAAATAGTCGTTGGTGGCTGGCTGGATCAAAACACTGGACTTAAAAGTGAGTTGTCCCCTTCCTTCTAAGACGCTGCAACGGAAACTGAATTGAACATGCCACTCATTTGTTCGAGGTGCGTGTATGTGTTTAGGGGTTGAACCAAACTAAATATAACGTATTACTAGTAAATTGTTAATTTTAAGACAATCGTTTTCAGAATATGAAATAAAAAAACATTAAATTACGGATGTATAGTATCATCACATAACGTGATTGAATCATCCAATCACCTAATGTGATTAGATTATACAATCACGTTATCTGAATGAATTATAGGGATATACGTATTTTCTTAATTCTGGCACTATTTCATGTTTTCCAGTTCAACAGATACATCCTTTGTCATTCTCGCTGTTTTTCAATTATTGTTTTCGCGGGAAACAAGAAGAATTGGCATCATTTTTCGTGTATACTATCGCATGGTTTATTGGTCACCAAATACAATATTCTATAGAGTAAGGAGTCCTTTGATTATCCATTCAATGATTGCCTAGGTGGAAAAGGCCACATATTTTCCTTATTAGGTATCCAGTGCAACATCCAGTGGTTTCCTTTGTGTTGTTGAATAGCAGCAGTTAACGATATGAATATCAGAGTTCTAATAATTGACTAAATAGAACAGGAGACTATGGTGGTTCTGAAAGCATATTGGTTGACTCAATACATCATCAAAAGGCTCGTCGCAGCGGGGTAATAGCATCACAAGCTGTCGATCAAAGCCTGTTTAAAAGTGCACATCGCTATTGATTTAGTTCTTTGTGTGTAAAGATTGAATATTTTGTGATTGCACATCAGTAGTACAAATGTTTCGCCGCCCATAGTCTCAACATATTGCAATAATGTGATTTCGACACATATTTGTCTAATGATTTAGTTGATTGAGTGTAACTAATTGAATAGAAGGACATTGCACAAAACAATTACCGATGTTTCACAGCCCACAATCGACAAATATAAGGCCAATATGTTTCGGTACATGTTTTATGTGTCCAATTGTTGGAAGCCGCGATCAGCTGATATCATGCTCACTACTTGTATTTCTAATGATTGCGACAGCGTGCATCGTTGGTAGCTTCCTGGGATTAAATATAAGAGATTCCAATGAAAATAGACTTATGAATATTTCCTGCTATTAGTTCCGGCTGCAAGGGAAAACGCTTTGTGTATTTTGTAGCTGAGTTGCTCTTTTTAAGAGGAAAATCGAAACACTAAATGGGAAAAAAATCAGCTGTATTATACGAATATTAGAAGACAAAGTACAAGTAACACTAACTCAAGGTCAGCATCGGAAAAAACAGCGTCCATATCAGACCGTTAACGAGGAAACAAAGAATATATTACAAATCATACATTTTCACCAGAAGTGATTTCTAGCATACTGTGTGAGGTGAGCAATGCTGGTAAAGCAGTTTCGAACCACATATTGCTATAGGATCGAGCATCGGCACGTGAGTTGATGCGTGGTTTCAATACAGAATTACTATTCGTAATAGTAAACTCTCAGTAACTCAGAAACAAAAAAATCCACGGTAGATTTAACACGGATACGTTGGATTGATGTTACGGATAGAAATAGTAAAAACTATTATGACTTTTTCGCTGCCATTGAAGGGAACGAACAAGGCCAGGATTACATCCTCAGAAAGGTCATTAGGTTTTTTTTGCCATCCCCGTCCTCCTCCTCCACTGGATGAACGTAGATACCAAAGTCGCCAATTGTATAGGAATGTCCTTTACGAAAGCTTTAAAAAAAACTGGTTTATTTTCTTTGAAATTTATTGTTCGAACCGAATTTTTTGCGAATGGTTTAACATTCCATGCAATGTTACTGATTCGCTCTTTTATTCGCGGTACTGCATATTTATTCTTGCTACGTCACATGTCTACTGCCATGTAGGAGACAGTAGCGATGTATGAGGTGAAAAAAAATTGCTAACAGTAAATAAAAATTGAATTTTATGTGCAAGCAAAATTTTTTCTACATTTTACAAGGGATATTCGTGGAATTTTTGTGAGGGTCTTGGCTAGGGTATCGTTTGAGTCTCTCTTCTTTAATTTGATAATTAATTTTTACTTGCATAGAAAATATTCGTAAGCTTGGGAAGCCGTTTTACCGAACACTTTTGATCTGTCGTAGTTTGCTTCTTCGGACGAGACACCGAAATTTTGAATACCTCCTAATAATAGGTCGTAAGAGTATTTTATTAAATAGCGGATGCCACGCAAGGCCACTCATCTCCGATGATTGTGGTCGAGAGATTCGACAACCATCTTCCATCACGATTAGAATATTGTATTATTTGGTATTTAAATTTTTCACGCTATAATTCGTGTGATGTTTCAGGTTGTGTTCAGATTCTGTCCGACCTCTCATGCCTTTTTTCTTCACCTTAATATGCAAGGGACTCCAGTAAACCGTCAATCTAATGATCAGTTCGTTTATATTGACTTTCTCAAATGAAACCTTTATGGTAGCATTTGCTTATTTCACGTCACTAATTGATGTTCAATTAGTTCAAAAATAAGATCAATGCATAGCAATATCGTCTGAAAATTGAGTGATGAAACCCATTCCAATTCTACCAACCGAAGTCAACTAAAATGATATTTGAAGATAAGCTGGTGGAATCAATATCCACACAAGTGATGGGCTTCGCGAGGTAAAATATTAAATTCGGAAACTGTATAGCTTGCCTAA
>SDVV010025659.1:0-12384 GCA_016164225.1 Gammarus roeselii | reverse complement strand
GTTACTTCTGGTATTCCGATTTTCAACTTTGTCAGATGTGGCCGGTTCTCTATAACAAAACCCTAAGTAACTTGTATTAGGTAGTATCAATGCATTGTACCGTGACTGGTATATTATAGGTAGTTCATGCTCATATTGAAGGTGGTACATACTCATAATAACTATTGTAGGTGGGTCATGCTCATAACAACTATATGATGCCCGGTAGTGACACGTTACATCTTGCAGCTTAGAATCGTGCTATGATTTTATAGCACTCTATTTACTGAAATTTAATTAATTTTTTCATCATCTTCTGATACTCCGCCGGTCATGTCAGGTACAAGTTGATCTCCGGAATTATGCTATCATTTCCACAACATTAGGAAGCAGAAGTGAGACGCTACGATTAGTTTGGCTTTGCGTTCAACTCAATCCCGCAAAAGGAAGTTACCTTGCGCCAACGCGCATCCCACGTTACCGCGCATACGGACACATCCCGCAAATAATCATATTTATTACATTCAAATTTGCTGACTACAAGAAACGATGAAAATAGATCTCAAGCAAAAGGTCCATTTTCTCACTGGTAATCTCTTTACTAGCCCAAGATGGTTGAGGCTAAGTAAGCATGTGGCATATGCTACCAATTGTATGCCGCCCAACTAATGGTTTGTGATGGTTCTTCGAGCCCTGCCAGAAATCTGCTCAGTAGTCCCTCTAATGGGGAAAACAAGTTAGCATGCTGCAAACTATGCCAACAGGCAGAAGAAATCAAACAACAGGCAAAAAAAATCAAGCAACTGAAGGCACTACTCAGTCAGGTCTCCAACGACTCATCCAAGACAAAGACAGTCAGCACGGACACCGAATTGCTAGCCGTTGAATTAAAATTGGAGAACGTGTTGAAACATTTCCACAAATTCAAAGATGTGATGAACAGTGATCTAGCAGCAGTCAAAGAAACTACTGAAGCCACCCTAGATCAAATGAAAGAACTTCAAGTGCACCAAGACTCCGAATTGGCCAAGGAGATTTCAACTCTAGAGGCAGAGACAAATGACAGAATGAAATCGATAGAAAATTGAGTCAAAGATAGCGATGCACTTTACATAACTCTAGTAAGCAGGAGGCAGCCACGCTTCGACAGTGCAACACACGTTGTGCCACAACCTCAGCTCATCTGACCCAACACATGCAACCGATTGGATGTATTGCCCGATGAAATGGACTCTCAGAATACAGAGGAAATTATCGTGATCGGTGATTACAATGTCACCACATTCAAATCAAAACAGCAAAAAAGGGAGAACTCAACTGAAAATATTCGGCGAAGCAGACTTGAAAATCTACGAGGTCGAAGGTACAATCAAAAACGAAAAGATACATTCTTCCAAACGAATTATACCAAAAGTCGGAGCTAAAGACGTGTTGCAGACGGAATCGACATGGAAAAGGTATGAAACCATGCTAACCAATGTCAAAAGCTCAATGGCAAACATCCATGTCACTGGCATCCTGCCCCCTTCAAACCAAAGTAGATACAAGTTAAGCAAGATGATTTAACTCATCAATCGCCTAGCAACATTCTGCGGTGCTCAGAAAATCCCATTCTCTGATCATTGGGATACAATGATAGATCCAAAGTACTATAACCTCAACAAAATCAACAACAAGGCTCGCATAAACACATACGGACTCAATATCATTGAAACCATCCTTAAAAACATCGACGCAGGTCTTGCCACAGGAAATATTAAAAAAAATGAATTTATATTGTTGTTGTTGAGAGTAGGATGCTCATCAACTGTCACAGGCATATTATTCAGCATTTTCAGATTTTGGATGTTCCTGCTCTGCTCCTGGTCTCTCACCTCCACCAACAGGGAGCCATTCCTTATCTCCGTGATGTGTTTTGGATGGCCTCTCAGCGCAGCGCGAAGTTGTCGATTAGCCCGGATTGTGTTCGTCTCGGCCAGGTTCTCTCCAGAGAATGCGTTGGCTATGAAAAACTTTGTATAGTATTTATTCTGAAAAAGATCAAAGAACTTTTTGGTTTTCAGCACATCGTTCATGGAGTCGTAGGCGGTTCCGACGGCTTCTCCCGGCCTGCGTCCGAGAGTGACGGCTACCACGTCTTCAGATTTGTCCTGCGATTGATTCTCTAGGTCCTCAACTTGTTTCTGTGTGGAACCGGGTTCTGGTGCTAACGCGGAGTCTTTTGTTGTGTCGTCCCTGTCCATCGTTGCAACACAACAAGATTCTGCCTTCTGAAATCCCTTGCCCACCAGGGAGACTGTGGTAATGGGGTCAGAAAACCCTGTAACCCACCATGAGGCTCTGTCAGTTAGCGATACGATCAAGAGTAAGTCATCATAAGTAGGGCCCAGTGCCCTGAGAGGCTACCTAGACTTGATCTCTTAGGCTTGGGCTCCTTGTCAAGTTCATGATAGGATAATCCTGCCTCTCGTCGCCCACGGAGAGGCTACCACCCCAATCGAAAGTCGTGGAGCCAAAGTGGAGTGTTGGGTAGGGAGTGAACTGGCTCCGCACCCCTGTCCCCTCAGCCACCAGACAGCACCATTCGATCTTTCGGCAAAGCCACATGCGGGGTTCATGTGGGTCACAGCGGGACCCGCAATAGCGGGGAGTGACACGCTAAAAATATCTACAATCCGGCCCACACACCGCAACCAGCAGTGGCCTAGGGGACCCAAACCGGTTGCCGAGCGAGGGCCTTGGAGTGCATCCCACAATCTGTCATCATTTTTTTCTATTTTTTTCCCCAGTGCGGCCCACCCACCGCAACCAATTGCTGCCCCAGAGACCGAAA
Organism: Gammarus roeselii; assembly: GCA_016164225.1. Lineage (NCBI taxonomy): Eukaryota > Metazoa > Arthropoda > Malacostraca > Amphipoda > Gammaridae > Gammarus > Gammarus roeselii. The sequence goes on along the minus strand of SDVV010025659.1, from coordinate 9,572 downwards.
CCAGCTGCAGCGTGCGTGCCTCTGTGTACGTCCCACAAACTGTATATACATTCCCCCCCCCCTTTTTTGCTTATTTTGACCACCTGGAAAGTTGACGAGAGTAGATCGAAGAAACTGTATGGTACAAACATAAAGCAAAGTAAATAATAACATTAAAGGAAGCAAATAAAATCAGAGAGAAAGTGATAAATAAGATGAAATGAGCAATTAGCTTACAGTAGATATATGAGAGTAACGAAAAAAAAATAGAATGATAACTATGGGGGAGAGTTGTCAAGATTAGTGAAGAGATACGTTAATGGAGTTTTAACAAGACAAACGAGGTAAATGGAGTAAACAAGGTAAAAGTGTATCCAGGATAGGGTAGAGAAGGAGAGATAGTGAAGGATGAAGAATAGAAGGGTCTGAAAGGAAATGAGGTGTTCACCCCCCCCCGGTTTGGGTCGTGACCCCGTGCGACCCGTGAACCGTTGGCTTTAGGAGGGGAATCACTAATAGAAGACACGGTTAATTGCGCCGTGGAAATAAATTACAATTCAAGAACTTCTGTTCCTACTAGTTCAATTGGTATAATTTTAGTTTGCATTTGAAGGTAGCTGTACTGCTTTTCATTCTTATATACGAATTCTAAGTTTTGGCAGCTCTGTATTTTACAAATAGTTGGGACTGCATTGACAAATTATGGTGAATTTGCCGTTCCGCATTGTCACGATCATCATACATATGATAATTCCAAAAGAAAAAAACATTATCAAAGTTAATTGATTCAAAGGTTGGTAAACAAACACCGCAACAGAAAAATAAATGATGTGACAAAGTAGAAGAATACTTGATTGACTGGCATTAATGCACTGTCCCGTTAAACATTAAAATTACAAATTAAAAATGACTGTAAAGGTCCATTTTTTGACCGTGTGGGGGGGGGGGGAGGAGAACGCTGCTACTGTATCGCGAAACCTTTTACATGTCTTAACGTAACCCCTTACGTGTCTTAAGAGGCAACTACTAGAAGAGGAGGAAGAGGCCAGGAATCCCGTACTCTGTAAATTCTTCTCTCGAAGACGATACGACGAGCGGGAAGAGGTGAGGCGAGAACCTTATTGTTAGTGTTGCTGAATGTGTGTGGTTGTAGTACAATTGTAGCAGAGGGGAAATTGATAGGCAAGATGTTTGTGATGAAGAAGTGTCATGTCTTGGTGCTTTAGCTTTGTAAATGGAAGGAAGCCAGTTGTGGAGGAAGGTAGGGCACAAGAAGGTGTGGTGTTGATATTGAGTAATCGGGTGGCTAGTAGCATTACCGAGTGAAAGGATGTCCTCTAGAATCTAGATTGATGCGAGTGAAAGTTAAGCTAGGCACAGAGAGATGGGTTTTTATGAGTGAATACAGACCGGATAGCAAAAAATGTGAGGAGAAGGAGCAATTATTGATAACCCTGAGTGAGTGTATTGAGAGTTTTGAAGATGAACACAAAGTGGTTGCGGTGAGTGACCTAAATGGGAGAGGGTGACTTGCAAAGGTGAAGAATAAGGAAGGGAGGTATGACGTTCCCGGTAGAAATTACAATGGAAAGAACGTGATAGGATTGTGCATGGAACAGCTGCTGGTGGTTGGAAACAGCTTGTCAAAGAATTGAGATATCCACAAGTAGATATGGGTGATGTCTCATGGCACTAATAGATACTGTGCTGATTTCGAGGCAATTGATTTCATTTGATTCCGAGGAAGTGGAAAGAAGGCTGTTGGATATGCGGGTGATGAGAGTGGGGGGTGTATCAATGTAAATATATCGCTGACTGTGCGTTGTGGGGTGGAGAGGCCGCCCATCTTACACAAATGTATAGGGTTTAGAATGCTTTGTATAGTCTGGGATGTTTTCCGCAAGCGATGAGCCATTTTCGGCAGGTTAGGTCAGTGAATAAGCCTTGTAGGTTGCACGGAGGATTTAAAAAGGCCCGCCGAGCTGCTTCAAATACGCTGCAATCCATCTTCAAGTGTCTCACGCTGAAAGCCACCTGGTGGCAACAGGGGCATGGTGGCGCGTCTGTTGCCACGTGTGTCCCGTGCACGAGCGTTTGATGAACACTTGGTCTCTTCTGTTTGAGAACTTTGTTTCCCATTCTCCAGCTTAGAGTTCATTTCGGTTGGACAACATCGGGATGTTATATGAGAGTTGATGATGGGGAACCAATCCCGGTAATGTATTGCGATAAATTGTTCTTAATGGGTAGACGCCAGTTTAGCAAGAGTGTCCGCGAGTTTGATTCCTCTTATTCCCACGTGCCCGGGGATCCAGCAGAATTTTACCAGTTGACTCGCCGTGAACGTTATAAAGAAATTGTACTGCATTTTACGCAAAGACTGTCTGTCAGACTGTCTAAAAATACGCCGTGTTTGGGGAGACGATCTGTTTTTGCAATGGAGATAGCTAATTCAAGTGCGTGAAGCTCGGCAGAGAACACAGAGGTCTCTTATGGGACAGTAACCGAACGTGAGGTATCCCCGCAAAAGCGGCAGCTTCCAGTTTGTCATCGGTTTTGGAGCCGTCAGTGTATATAGGCGGTGCTCTGAGTATTGTCCCTAGAGTGGCCTCAGAAATTCCTGTCTGTAAGTGTTAACCAGAGTAGTTGCTTCAGGGTATAGCTTGCAAATCTAGTTGACCTGCGGTGGGTTGAACATCCAAGTTTGCGTGTTAATTTGAATTCTGATTTGATTTGAGCCTCATTTCCACCGGAGCCTCAACGTGCGTCATAATAGGCCCCCCGGTAGGGCGCGACCGTTGTTGGTTCAGGTAAGTTCGCACGGCCTCGCGTGCGGAAATATTTGTCATGTCAAGATAAAGTCGGTAGACATTCCAACTGTGGGATATTCGCGTACGAGAGAGTAAAGAGTTAATGCGTATCTTAGTAAAATGTGTTGTTATTTCTGTGCATAATGGGGTGGAGAGACCACCTCACTTGCAGAGGTGTTTGGGGTTTAGATAGTTTCGTATAGTCCGTTGTGTTTTTCGAAAGCGATAAGCTTTTTACGGTAGGTTGGCTCCGTGAGTAGGCTTTGTAGGTTGCATGGGGAATTTAGGAACGCTCGTCGGGCTGCCGCGAGTGCGTTGCAATCCATCAGTAAGTGTTTCACGCTGATAGCCACTTGCTGGCAACAGGGGCAAGGTGGTGCGTTCGGTCCTATGTCGACATCCATCGGGTGGTGGTGAGTTATGCACGTGTGTCCCGTGCACAAGCGGTTGATGAACTCTTGGTCTTTTCTGTTGGTGAACTTTGTTTCCCATTCTCCGACTGAGGGTTTGACTGTAAGCACTTTTTGTCCAATCTGTTGCTACATTTCATCCCATCGGGATGTTATATGGGAGTTGGTGATAGGGAACCAGTCCCGGTAATGTAATGCAAAAAGTTGTTCTTGGTGAGTAGATGCCAATTTAGCTAGCGAGTCCGCAAGTTTGTTTCCTCTTATTCCCGCGTGCCCGGGGATCCAGCAGAATTACACTGCCTGACCCGTCTCGGTCATCACAAAGAGATCGTGCTGCATTTTATGTAGCATTGGATGTTTGTACGACAAGCGCTTCTTTTGGAACACTCAGATTAAGATGCAGCCGATCCATCCACTTTATGTGCTCTTCTGGCATACGCCAGTATGTGCTACATGATGGTATTTTCTATGCAAACACTATGGCTCTTACGGAATGGAAGAGAACATGCCTTTTGTTAACTCGATTCTCTCAATAAAAAGCTATTTCTCTGTAATGTAGTAAAAGTCATAGGAAGCCTCTCCCTCCCCCTGCTATCTTAAAGCAATTACAATTACCAAAAGGTTTTTTTTACATTACAGCCCGAAAATTTTGAACCCCACAGCTTACCTAAGTTTCACGCTGGAAGTAGCATAAATTTCCTCACGGGAAGCCGCTTACATCGGCCCTCATGAATGCCAAGGTAAGGTGGACCTTCCTTATATAATGTTTGGAGGTGTTCAAGATTGTCCATTAAAGTCGAAATTTGTCGAAAAACGGCGAGACAAAAAATGTCATGAACCCTTCCAATGAATGTTATCAAAATTCTCTTGCAACCGTTTCTGTAATGTTTCCTCATCAAGATTCATTGCAATAAAAAGCAGAAGCGCATGCGAACACTATAACTAATGCTACATTTCAGAGAAATAGCATTTTATCGAGAGAATCAAGATAACACAAAGTATAGTGTTTGTCTATGTGAGTAATTTTTTGTATAGAGTTACTTTGTTTGTATTTCACGACCATTGGCTATTATATGAACAAACGGTATAAATGACAAGAAAAAAGATGGCACACCGCACAGCACTGTGCACAGCAGAGAAGCGCACCGAGACGCAACTCACTCCACGTTCCCATACCACAACCCACACAGCCATCACAACAATGTCAAGACACAGAAACACCCCACAGCCCACACAAGTGAAAGCAGGCAAGTCACTAGTTTGAAGGACGTTGCCACTGAGTGCCTAGAAAGAGATAGGGGTAAGGTTTGTCGCTGTATATGGACACAAGAAAGAAAAAATAATGCTTCAACTCATGAGGTATCAATTTGTCATGTATTGTTGGTGAGTTGTACGGGACAGTGCTGTTCAAAAAAATTTGACACTGTACGGATGGTGCAATTGGCAAGGAACAGTGTGGCTTTATTAGTGGAACAGGGTGTGCCAATCAGATTATTGCAGTAAGAGAAGTCCGTGAGCCGTACCTTGCAAAGGGCAATGGATGTGTTCTGGGCCTTTGTGGATTCGGAAAAGGCCTAAGACCGGGCCGACTGGGAAGTGTTGTGGAGGGTGTTGCGTTTGTATAGAGTGGGAAGAAATCTGTTGAATGAAATTCAGAGTTTCTAAGCTGGCAGCAGAGCATGTTTCAGAGTGAGGAGCGTTGCAAAGAGGCAGTATCGTGAACAACGATGGGCGGCAAACAGAGTTAGAAATCACCATCACATACTGTTTTTCACATTTAAGCTCCAATGTTTACAACATCAAAATAAGGGCCGGTCCAAGCCAAACATTGCACCAAGACCAAGTATCGTCCCATGAAGGTGAAAATTCTCATTTGGAGAGAAGGACTATACATCATCTCTTTAAAGCAAATTGGTGCGGATGGATGATTATTCATTTTATAGATTACCACTTTATTTTAGTATTTTATTCTTTCTTATTTAGTGGACTCTATTATCAATCTGTGCCCTTTTTTCATGGTTACAAATTATGCATTGGTTATTACATATCAAGGCTGGTTGAGACTAGGTGACCCGTGGAATGGGGGGTACTCGTGGGACCCGGGGGTTTCGGGAACCCGGGGTACTTGGAAGACCAGGAGGATTTGGGGGACCCACTTGGACCCTTCCGAGGCCCTTAGGGACACCCTTGCGACCCTCCGGGGCTCCCTTGGAGAACTTTGGGACTCTCTTCAGGCCCTTCTGAGGCCGCTGCTTCTCCCTCCCACGCTGTAAAACCTACAAACCGAAAAATGTATATATGTGAGATACTTGAGTATGACAATTAGCTATTACAGTCCACGGATTACTAGCACAGAGGGGGAGAGCCGCGTTAGAGCTGGTCAAGGTGCGTCGAGATCAGTCGAAACATGTTCAGGCAAGTCGAGTTGGGTTGCAGTTTTTCAAGAGCAATTTATAACTGCTCTTCTTGCCCTCCGTTGCAACCATAGACCTTTTTTTCTGCTTTGGTTTTGTTACTGTCAGTCCAGCCAATACACAGAGTAGCAGTGCAGTTGATGGGCTTTAACTGAGCCATAGTTCCACAAACGACAAGAGCTGGGGCTAGTACTGGCTAGGTGTTGCTAGCTGGACACAACCAGCGCTTTATTTTGTCCACGTCTTTGCCAGTGTCCGCGACCACTGTTTTGCGGCAGTGTCGACTAGCATGGATAGGGATTTAGTGAGGTATATATTGAAACGTGAGTGAACTGAATGTGGCAAGCAGAGCTGAGGAGTTAAAACAGTCATTGATGGAGAAATATGACAGTGGAGAAGGTAAGGCCAGAGTAATGTTGAGAAAGATAGATGTTCAGAAATGTAACAGGTACACAGGAAGTCAACTTTTATGTACAGTAGCAAAAAAAATCAATTATAGTCAGTCTTTGAGGGGAAAAACAAATTCAACTTTTCCCATGAGGAATTGAGCTTGAACATAATTTTCTTATGGGACTATATCTGAACAAAGCTTCTTAATGGATAAAATTAATTAAATCTCTGATGAGTTCAGATATTTAGCGGAAAATTAGCATAGAAAATTATACTGTGAGTTCAATCTTTTTTTTCCCTACTGTACAGTATTTACAAATTCTTTTGTCAACACTTATGTGGCTTCAGTCATAGGAACATCAAAACTCTAAATAAATAAGAAAATGTGATACCTTGTAATTGAAGAATAAATATTCTGAGTAGAGCATGGCACTGTGTTTCTGGGATGTATATTTTAGATACATGCTTCCAGTATACCACCCAACCTGCAGGTGTATGCCACAGCAATGTGAATGAATTGGGAGCCGATGGAAATCCAATTAACTGGTTCACCAAGTAATGTAAGACTCATGGTGTTAGGAGCCGTTTGTATACAACTAAGTAACTGCTTGGCAATAGTTCAATGCCCATCTGTATGGTTCCCTCTAGGAAGGAATGACGTCACATTCATTTTTCCGTACATAAGCTCAATTCTAGCACCCCTATATAACCCTCAAGACACCAGTTCACCCATCTGACTAATTCCTACCATCACACTTCCCCATGATTACATCGAACATATATGTTACATACTCATTTTTGTTACTTTGCTTTTTGCTCCACTACTTCTTCTAGTCATTCTTCATTGATATTGACCAAAGACAGGTTAGTTCTACCCCCATGCCCTTGATAGCTAACAGATTTGTTGGAAGGGCTGATGGGGCTGTTGGTGGTTGCAAAGATGTGATACAAATCAAATAGAAACAACAACAAACCTGAACTGTTATCAAGTATTCTGCAAGCACCGTTATCTTGTTGACTAGCACTCCGGCAGAAGCTGACTGGCTGATATAGCTGTCAGAGCATCCTGCAATGGATTAAATATTGAACATTGGGCAGGAGATCTTGGTTTTTACTCCTATTGAAAGCTTGGCATAAACTGACATAAGGGAAAATTCATGTCTTGTAGCAAAGTCTATTAGTTGAAAAAATATTTGCATCGCTTAACATTATTTGCACATACATGAGAACATGAACAGAGTTTAAACCACCAAAATTAAATATTTCACAGTCATTAACCCCATTTCATGATAGTTCTCCCCAATACCAGATACATGTTTAAACATTATTTAGTAAATCCATCTAAAAAAGATTTAAAGTTGCAGTTTTTATTAGAAAATAATTAAATGAAGCACTATAACAGAGCTTTTAAATGGTGGATTGCATGAGATGATAGCTTCAACTGTAGAAGGAAAGGAAATGGATATTTCACATTTCAACAATTTCAAAATTTTAAAAGCATCACTCAATCATAGTACTTATAAAGGCCTTCAAGCAATGTATGGGATGTTATGCTAGCTTCAAAACTGTAAGAGAAGATACCTAACTTTTTTTTTTCATGACATTTGAAAGAAGAAAGAAACCAGAGCTTCCAACATTAAATTTTGAAAGAAACTCATGATGTATTAGCTACCTAACACCCTTTTTTTTCATATTTCTTCATGTTTTTTTCTACAAATTCAAAATTTTGAGCACACCAAAAGAGCTTGAAAACTTCATAACTGTAGGCCAGCAGCCAACACCACGCTGCTGGTAACAAGGTCTTAAAAGAAGGTTAAGAAATTTTATGTTCTTACCTTGAGTGCTAGAGTCCCTGACAGAACCAGTGTCCTGGTGCCACAGTAGGGCATCTTCAGCCAGCTGGAAGAGGCGGCTTCGACCACACCCAAGACTGTAAAGCTCTCTGTCAACAAAAAAAAATTGAATGTGAACATGCTGAGTAACAGTCTCACACTTTTTCAAGAGATAACCACATTGAGGGTAGCTACCATGCAGGGTGAATACCAGCATATTCCTTGCATTTTCGAATTGCTCAAAGAGTGTGGAATTTACAGACTTAGTATGATCAAATGGGAATAACAACTATTATGGAGATTTGGCACCATTAATTAACCACAATCATCAACCCCAAAATATTTGAAAAAAAATTGTGGTTACCTTGGTTTCTTACCTTGGTGGCCTCACAACTGCTCAACAAGCCTGTAAAGCCAGAGTGCAGGTTTTTATATATGACACTAATGTCCCAGCATGCCAGAAACCAGGAAACAAGACAAGATAATGGGCAATGCAATTTGGAAATTTGTGCTTCAAGGCAACTAACTAGATAGCAATTGAGAAGTAACCATTATAAAATGAAACACATAACACATCGAATTAAAAATAGTGAATGTTTGATTGAAATTTTACCCTGGCAATGAAGTGATTATCAGAGGTGATTTCAATTTAAAAACAAATGACAGATTCTCAAACCTAATAGATGACTACAAATAGCCAGTTGACACGCAATTTTTAGACAATTGTCTCGGTGACTTTTGTAGTGGACAAGGAAACCCAAGTTTTTACAGTCTGACAATACACAGGATCTTGTTTTCACATCTGAAGGGTATTATATTGGTGAGGTGCCCATGTTGCTACCACTGCCATGCTGCTAGCATTCTCTTGTTGTCTTCAAGTATATCTTCTGTGGGGTGGGGCCAGAGCGTGTGGTTGTGGGGGAAAAACGCCTTTGGCATATAGAAAGTTTCAAAATTTCACAGGCGCTATCACAGGTCAAGAATTCAGAATTCTTAGCAGACGTCTGCCAGACTCCACAAGTAAACAAACTTGTCAAATTGATTTTATTCCATTGTTTTGAATCTGGGATCATCTGGAGTCAATCCAGTAAGGGAGGGTCTGTGCTTAGGTACATTCTGCCTTACTATTTTGCCATGTTTGTTACACTGGATACTTTTTTATTGTCTTCCTCCTCTTCTCACTAAGCAGACCAACGGCTATAAATCCATTTGGACTAGTTTAAATACTATTTACATATCCAGTGACCTTGACTGAACACTAGAAGGAACCAGTTGTCTTTAATTCAAGATAATGAGTGTCCCTCAGTCAGCAATTTGTGCAGAAAGTCTATTGCTGATGGGACTTCAAGGTGTTCCTATAAGTTGAATTTTTATACTACTAATACACATGCTTATGATTGCTTGTTTGTAAATGTTATTTGTGTCTGTACCTTCTTTTCCAGGCATTGTGCATATATACATTTTCCAATAGTCTTATCAGAGAAGTGTGTGGTGTTGAGATTTATTTGTGCCTTTGCCAAGTGGGCTGATGAGGATCTGCCAGCTCTGTATTATTTGAGTGAGATTCAATTGAAGTTTGTTCAATTCCACAGAGACATTGGTGGGGTAGTGGATGTGAAACTGAATTCCCACCATCATGTCAGAGAGGTCTCTTACCTTTGATCTCTTACCTTTGCAGCCCCCTCCAGCAGGACCACATCAAGTGGGGAGCAGCAGAGCCGGGGGAGGCCAGCACAG
>SDVV010025658.1:0-12384 GCA_016164225.1 Gammarus roeselii | reverse complement strand
TTATTGAGCTCCGATCTTGGCTGGCTTCTGACTCCCAATTCTTATTGAGCTCCGATCTTGGCTGGCTTCTGACTGCCAATTCTTATTGAGCTCCGATCTTGGCTGGCTTCTGACTCCCAATTCTTATTGAGCTCTGATCTTGGCTTGCTTCTGACTCCCATTTCTTATTGAGCTCTGATCTTGGCTGGCTTCTGCTCCCAATTCTAATGAGCGCTGATCTTGGCTGGCTTCTGCTCCCAATTCTAATGAGCGCTGATCTTTGCTGCTCTTAATATTGCGCCGAGTCTCGACGGACTGTAATCTGGCGACAGTTTGTTGCACCACTGGGTGCGGGCTTAACTTCCGGTGCCAGAAGAACTTTGACTCCAACGCGCTAGAAAGCCGTCACTCTAATCTAATCTAGTTCCTAATAGGTATGAGGTAAAGAGAACTGCAAAAATCTAACATATGTCAATATTGCGCTCATTTTAAACATTTGAGGTGGAAAATTAAATTTAAGAAAGATGCGCGAAGAGCCAAGTCTTTTTATTTATTTTGTAATTACAAAGTAGGATCTTGAACGTGCTAATTTTTAGCCAACACTGCAACGGTCTTATTTCAGGGCGATCATTCGAGATACATAGTATACCGCTTTGTCAATCATTATCACTTTAACGACTTAGCATGCCAGGTAGCTACCCGCCATTGTGCTCCTTGGCTTTGGTTACCGAATTGTAGATGACGGTGGTGTATTCGCCGTGTGCTCGTCGTTCGCACGCCGTGTACTCGCTGTGTGCTCGTCGTGTGCTCGCTGTGTGCTCGCTGTGTGCTCGCCGTTCACTCGCCATGTGCACGCCGCGTGCTCGTCGTGTGCTCGCCACATCCGCTCGCCGTGTGGTCGCGTTAGGAAAGGCGCAAATGAAAAGCTCTTCCATAATTTTTTTTTTAGGGAATTTTGTCGCTCAGGCATCAACCTAAGATATGCACTTATAAACAAAAAAAAGAAATGATACTCCAGGGCGCGTCTTGACGACACTGGGTGGCTTGCTCGAAGAATGCCTTATTTCACACTGTGATTTGAGGGGAGTCGGTAAAATGGGAGTTTAGCAACTATTCTGGTTAGGTAAGTTGTAATTATTGCAGCATATTTAGAAGGTTCCTGTTGAGAGCTAATTTTATCCCTTCTTTCCCGCTCAGGAGCAGCGTGTCTAGTCGTGCTTTCAGTAGAAAGAGCTAACTCAATTCCTTCTCTCCCGCTCAGGAGCAGCGTGTCCAATCGTGCTTTCAGTAGAAAGAGCTAACTCTATTCCTTCTCTTCCGCTCAGGAGCAGCGTATTCAATCAGGCTTCCTGTAGAAAGAGCTAACTCTATCCTTTCTCTCCCGCTCAGGAGCAGCGTGTCCAGTCGTGCTTTTCGTAGAAAGAGCTAACTCTATCCTTTCTCTCCCGCTCGGGAGCAGCATGTGCAGTCAGGCTTCCTGTAGAAAGAGCTAACTCTATCCTTTCTCTCCCGCTCGGGGGGAGCATGTGCAGTCAGGCTTCCTGTAGAAAGAGCTATCGCTATCTATTTTCTCCCGTTCAGTAGCAGCGTGACCACTCGTGCTTTTTGTAGAAAGAGCTAACTCTCTCCCTTCTTTCCCGCTCAGGAGCAGCGTGTCCAGTCGCTTCTGCAGCAGCCCCGGTTATTTTGGCACGAGTCGCCCTCCCGCCTCCCTCAGGAGTAACTCTTACGCCACCATTGCATCCTGCAGGCACCTCACCACAACCACCAAGACGGTGAGTCTAACCACAGCGTCATTACCGCCACCTACTACTCAATACCTCCACTCTAAGACTTTGACTCTCGGCGCTGTGCCTTGTCACTGTCACGTGTCTGTGCCTCCGCACTACAAACAACCACCTCATCAAGCCGTGATTTTCAGCACTCTCTATCTGAGGATGGAAACCGTGACGATCTTTAATCAACATCGTGGGTTGGTGAATTCCTCTTCAGGTGCTGATTTCAGTTGTTTCGAGTATCATCGTTAAATGCTACTACAACATTTTCATTTTTGATCCTTTTAGTATAAAAATTACACAGACAGATGATGCTTCTCCAACGTCCTACTTTCAGAACTACTTCCCTTTCTATTAATAGGCAACATAGTTTGGGCCAAAAGGTCTATTGTTGTCTTCTTACTACTACCACCAAAACCGTGAACTCGTCATTATGTCTCGCCCCTACCACCAAAACCGTGAATCTCACCATCATAACTCATCACCACCCCCAAAACCGTGAACTCGCCTCAACCACCAAAACCGCGACTCTGTACTGAAAGTTGACATTTGTCCCTTGAAAGTTTACAATTGGTTTTTTGAACTGTGTATCAAAACTGGTGTTCTCTCACCTTGCAGCTACTTACCTTAAGTGGGAAGTTTTTCAACCCTAAAATACACCTAATCGATTTAGGAGTGAAGTAAATTCTGTTTTCGCGTAGATTGGCCTTCATTGTTTTCCGTATTTTATGCTGCCATTAAATTTTTTTGCTCCTATCATTGGTTCATGTTTTTCCTCTTTTCAATGCATGCCTCTAAATCTTCCCTAATTTTCTAGGAGCTGATCGAGTATTGCCAAGCCTCAAATATATCTAATTGTTACTAAGTGCGTTATCTACATCGCCTTGCTAAGTGTGAGCGTTGTGGTGTATAGACCTAATGCTCTTCGGACTCCACCCCATCTCTGCCTGCTCTGTGATCTCGGCTCAACAGTGCATGCCTACCAGAAGGCCAGCGTAGCCGTCCTTTTTTGGGGAAAAATCCGCTTCTTCTCTTTTTACCAGATGAAAAGGTAACGCGTGTTAGGACCTTCAGTGTTCATTTGTAAGGAATCCACCCCACACCCCAGAAGAGCTGTTGCACCTTGGAACCTCACGTGCAAGGAGGAGACATCAGCTGGCCACAGCGCTTACAAGACGCAAGACGCTGTAGATATTATATAATATATATATAAACGTTCACACACGTACACTCACGTACGATAGTGGTTAAAGCGTCGAAAGACCGTGTGGACCAATGCTACTAGCTGAAACGGTCATAGAGTAGGAATACCTACGCATGATACTGTCTGTTAACTGATGCGTAATTATTATTAGGCGCGGATATTTGTATCTCGTTACAATACAAGACAAGAAACTGTCACGCGTGACGGGGAGAAGCTTTGCAACCGGGTATCCATCGCTACAGGTAGCCCTGTCATTCTAATCTAATCTGTGGAACCGGGGTGCGGAGACAATCAAAAAAATATGTCTTAATGATTCCTACACTCGTGGCTGGACATGATTGGCTCAGGAGTTGTAGGAGCGGCAAGCTAAATGATAGCTTGAAGTAAACCTATATTTGAGTAATGAGCTATTTCTTCAGTCGGTGGAATTATGTGTGAACTAATTGAAGTGACTATGTGGCTGCGTTTGAAACGTGAGAATCCCACTTTGGTTCAAGTGAACAGAGTAGATAGATGTTGAGTAAGGAAAAGTTATTCGTCCGGAAGAGGAGACCCCATTCAATTAGTTAGCGTACCACACCGTCCTCAGACGTGAGGTGAAGTAGATGAGGCTACTTATCTCAAACTTCTTAAGAGCTCTCCTAATAGTCGTTGCACACACACGCACGCACGCACAACACACAGATACGCACACAGACACGCACACTCAAAAAAACACACACTGGTCCTAGCCATTCTCCTCTCCGGTTGGCTGAAACAACCAAGTTCCGCTCTTTCTTTCATGCAACCTTTTTCTACGATATTTCTCTCTTCCCGTTCTTGCTGTTCTCATGCGGGAATTCTCTACCTAGTATAGATCTCATGCATGGGATCCAAGATTTCTGTCTCTTCTTCATCTTCCCCCTCAACAAGTGTTGGGGCGCATAGCCCCGGCACCTTGAGGACGACTGCGAATCCTTGTGGCTCTGAAGCAGGGTAGGTAGTGTGTTTATCCTCCTTACTGCCATCCGGGGAAAGCTGGGACCATATGGCCTCAGGACCTTAGGAGTTCTTGTACCTCCTGTGGCACCCGTACCTATCATTGACGTTCGCCGCGTAGAGGACATTAATTTGGCGCAGAAATAAACCCAACTGAAACATTGAAAGAAAAAGAAGACACTCGATGCAGCACAATTTTCTGGTTCTTCATTCGGCGCCAGAAGGACGATAGATCCAGCTCGCTAGAAAGTTTCGTCGCTCTAATTTAATATCGCCCAGCCAATACCTCCAACCACGACGCCACATCTCGCCCAACCTTTACCTCTAAATCAGAAACCTGATTGAAGTTGAGTGCGTAGGCCGGATGGGCAGCTGCTACCACCAATCCCGACGACAGCTTGTCCTCACCAACAGGATGATGTGGTGTCACATGAGGTTTGAATCGTGGAAGACGATGGCGGAAGAGTGTGGTAAGGGACGCTCTCATCTATTCCCACACTTTCGTCTAAGATGTCTGCGCTGGCCTTCTTATAGGTATGTAATGTGGAGCCTTGTTCAAGTCTCCCGCAAAGGTAGCGAGGGAACCTTAAAGCATTAGGTCTATAAGCCACAACGCTGTAACACTGCGGCGATAGTACGTACAAATTTCATGCTTCTGTAATTTTATACATCTAAAAATTCACTTTTATGTTTCAGGTTCTGGTAGACAATCGCAATCCCTTGAGTTATAACTTCAACTTTGCCTGCGTTGGCAAGGCGGACAACTGCGTTACCGAGAGCAAGAACTTGGCGACCTCTGAGGGTGTCCCAGAAGGCAATCCTAACAAGAAACTCAACGACTCTAGCGCCTCCTGCGGTGGCGGAGTTAATTTCCTCAATCAACTTGATGGTCCGACCGCTGCGAAAAACAACCTCAACCTGGCAGGAAGAAGCTGCGTCAGCGAGACTCTAGCCACGAAGCCCAAGTCTACGACTGATGGTGCTTCCAAAACTTGCACGAGCAGTAGCATTGCTGGGATCAGGAACGGGTCTGCGTTGGGCAGCAACTGCAACAGCCCAGCTACTGTCAGAGGTGGCATCAGCGAATCCAACGTCCCCACTTCTTGCTGTCCTACTCTCCCGGTAGGAGGTGTGGGAGGCAACTCAAGTTTACTAGGAGTTTGTACCACTTTAACTGCGGGACAGAATTCCGGAGATGTCTCAATCAACGGGATCAGTTTACTAAACAACAGTCTCGGGGGAAGTAACTCGCTTCATTACGCGAGTTCCCCATTAAGTCAGGTATACTCTCAGCCCTACTACTCGCCCGCCCACTCCTGGCACCCCAACAGCAGACTTTCGCTGGCGTCTTCCTGGGGAGCTACGCTGCGGTCACAGGTAGGCACCATTCGAGTAGACGGATTCTCAATTCAGTAAACGATATCTCGACTACCCCAGGAGAATGTGCTCAGAGTTCAGGTAGGCGGCACATTCTATTCAAATAATTGAAATTATGGTCGACCGACTGCAACGAAGAGTGTTCTTTGTCGTTCGCGTTTCTGAGTGGAACTCGCTTTACGGGATTAAATATTTAATTACCTGTCAGGAAAGTCTTACAATCTGGGGGTATCTATTTGTTCTTCCATAATTTATATGCGTGAATGATTCTTTTGAATATTTTATCAATGAAACTAATTCAGAAAATTATCATGTATAATTAATTTCAGTATTGATGCGCGATCAGATATTTGGTCAAAACCGGATTATTTATTATATCGTCATTCTATTCTTATTCATGAAAGCTACCTCGCGACGGGAGCGCCTTAAAACCGTCAATATGGCTATCAACGCGTACCTTGTGTGGTTGATATAAATAATTGATACATGGGTAGTGGACAAAATTATTCACTTAACCTAAACACAGTGTGCAGAAATATGGCTGCACATTACCTAAATTTGTGTGGAAGAATGTGGCTACATTTTACTTAAATACAGTGTGCAGGAATATAGCTGCACACTGTGCAGGAATACGGCTGTACTTTACCTAAACACAGTGTGCTGGAATATGGGTGATGAGGAAACATAACAGAGACGTAATTACGAGAGAATGGTGTCATTCCACGTTTTTTCGGAAATTCGAAATTTTCCAAATTCGTCGACTTTCTCCGAGTTTTCCTGTTTGACTAAGAATGGCTACGTGACGCCGCTTGGTTCCAAAATAGCAGCCGGGCCCGCTCGGTCGGGAGTTGCCGTTTGATCCTCCTCCCTCCCCTTACATATACAAGGGAGGCCTACCTTACCCGACCATTCATTCGTGCGCTGCTGTTTGACAGAGGCACACGGGCCACTGAGCTCCTTACAGCACTTGCCCGCCTCACTAGACCCAAAGGGTCTCCGCACCTATTTGATAGGTAAGATTCAGTACGCAACGGCCCATCTAGGCAGTGGATTAGTGACCCACTGCCACTACAGAGCCACGGATGGGGTCGGTAATTACGCAGACGTACTGCATTTGCGGTTTCAATGTACCCTGCCTCGTCCCTGAATAACTTTGTTGACAGACATTCAATTGTCAACACACAAATTTGTCAACGGACGTACATTTGTCGACAGACATAAATTGGTCGACAGACATGAAATTGTCAACAGACATCCATTTTTCTAGAGACATACACTTGTTGATAGACACACATTTGTCAACAGACATGAATTTGTCAACATGCATAAAATGGTCGACTGACAAAATTGGTCGACAGACATCAATTTGTCGACAGACATCAATTTGTCGACTTACATAAACTTGTCAACTTACATAAATTTGTCGACAGACATAGCTTTGTCGACAAGCATAAATTTGTCAACAGACATAGATTTGTCGACACACAGATTTGTCGACAGGCACAGATTTCAGATTTGTCGACAGACTTTATTTGTCGACGGACATGCCGAAAATGCTCTCCGCGTCGGGCGAGCGCTCAGGAGTCCCGGGACAGCTCCTGCAACCCAAAGACCCATTGGATTCCCGGTCCACCTGCTCCCGATGTGCCTATCCTCTGCCAAAAGACACCAGCTTTTTTTGCGGGACACGTGTTGAGGCCAGCAGGGTGCGAAATCTGCTTATCGGCCATGAAAGCGGCCCCAGGAAGTGCGGCATCCGAGGCTTTCCTGAACAGATATTGGGCTATGAGACGGAGATACACAGGTAGCATCATACCGGACACAAGGTCATTTTTGCACCATGACTCCCGTCACCTTACAATTCCGGGCACGCAGCGCAACCCATCTCGCAACTCGGAGAATAAGAAAAAAAAGAAGGAAAAGGAGGACAGTAAGGCAGAGGGCGGCACAGGTTGTCTTTCCTCCCAAACGTCCAGGGGCTCTAGCAGGAATAGCCCTACTCACACGAACCGCTCCCTCTCACGATCCCCTAGCCTCGGTTTCCAGTTTACAGATGCTCGACAGAGGGGAGGGGCTTCACTCGCAGCGTGAGTACACCCCTGGGGATCCGGGCCTGCTCTCAGTGTCCATGCGGACTGCATCAGACGAGGGAGCCGCACATTTACTCAGGACATTGCTCCTCCCAATCTCTTCCCCCCAATTTTCGGAGTCATCTATCACCGCGGCAAACATAACTTAGTCGGCTCAGGCATCCGCACGGGCCCGCACACGGGCACGTACGGGAATGTCACCCGCTCAGCCCCCGATATGGACCAATCCAGCCCCTCCCTCTACCGAAGACGCCCCGGCGCCCGCACCCCCCAGCTCGGCTCACTCGAAGACCAATTCGAGGCTCGTCTCCAGTGCCTTTCCAGCGACATGGAGGCCAGGTTCCATGATCTGGGAGGACTGGATCATGGATGGGAAGGCACTGAAGCGTACGAGGAGGAACCCTTCTACAATCAGGGCAAGGAAGAGGAGAACGGAAGGGCGGACTTTGACCCCCCATGGGGAGAGGAGGGGGCACATCTCGGGGAAGAACACCCCTCCTCCCACCACTCGCCGCACTCGGTGACTCGCTCGCCTCGCCCCGATTATCGCGCACACCCTTACCGGAGGCTGGCAGACCGCGTTCACGGCACCAGACCATACCAGTACCCTCACAACCCCATCGCTTCCGGACGATGCCCTTGTGCGCTCCGGGGGAGTTTCCCAATGACGAAACCTCGCCCCTCCCCCTCCCCCTTCCCCGGAGGAGAGGTGGTTTGTACCCCCCTCAGCGCGACATACACAGAGGGATTGGTGAACTGCAACTATGAGGTCTACACCACAGAGCCGCCTAACAACCTCATCAAGGTTCATGAGAGTGGCCCTAACTTCATTTTCTCCCCGGTGGACTTGATCCGCACCGCGGTTCAGTTACTCGTCCGGAGATCCACTTCTTTTACTGCCGCCAGTGGGTTCGAAGAAACTCCATCTCCAGCTTCTCAAGAGTGTCTTTGCAGTCGAGCAACCCACCCATCGGGGGGTGACCATCAGAGAGGACGGTTTGTTCGTTCTGGAATGTATTCCAAATATACTACCCAAACTCCTCGCGCATATCAATAATACCCTGCCCACTTAGACGCTTCGTCGAATACGCACTTTGCGCTCTCGGCACACTGCCCAATAGTCAGGTCCCTGATGGAATTCGCGAATGCTCCAACCCTCTCCCCAAAGGCTCACTCCGAGGCCACAAAGAGTAATACCGCTTTCAAGGGCAATCACATTTCTACAGAAGCGCAAACCAAAGATCTCCAACTCCGCACTCAGGATGTTCAGAACCTGCGCGGCTACATCCTCAGCGCATCGCTGACGGGGATTCTTGCTCGCATACTGACTCCCGTCCTGACAGATGACACGCGAGTTACCCCGTAGTCACTGCATTATCTGTCGAAGCTCCACCGTTGACTTGGAGACCCTCCGCAACACCGGAAAGATATCGCACAGTTTTCCCTCTAGGGCCGTGGCTGGATGGCAAGAAGACCCTGTCGTGGCCGACCCGCACCGTTCAGGGTGCGCCTTACGTTCCAGCACTGCACCAGGCAACCTCAAGGGAGGCAGGTGGTCTCCAGTGCCCCACTTACAAGCTCAGGATCCCACTCCCCTCCTGCCCTGGGGGTCCGGGGACGCAACCAGTATATTCAAAGGAGTGGAGGTCGCGGAGGACTTCGGGGAACCTCGACAAACAAACGACTTTTCCCCTCCCGCTCGCAACCCACAGGTAACTACAGACAGCGGGACCGACCCCCCTTCCGCAAGTTCTGAGGCTCTGCCGGCGATGTTTAGGAACCGCCTCGCGCACTGGACCAAGGCCACGCCTTTGGTTAAACGCATCCTTTCCACAGGCCTCTTCTGAAGATGGACGCCACAACCCCCTCCGCTCGATTACACGGTCTCTCACTGACAACACGAGGACGTTCTAGAACCCATCGTATAGGACTTCCTGCGCAAAGGCATAGTCAAGGCTATGCTTAGACAACCGGCTTTCTTTTCTCGCATCTTTGCGGTCCTCAAGGCCTCGGGAGGAGATCGCATGGTGATCGATTTCTCCAAACTCAACAAATACATCCCGCTATCCACGTTCCGCGTGTCCGACCCTCATCGCATACGGGCAGTACTAAAGCCCCCTCTCTGGTTCGCCAAGTTGGATATCAAAGACGCCTCCCGCACGTCCCGATTCATACCAGGTTCCTCGAGTTCATTGCCTTTAAACTGCGAGGCCAACTATATTTTTTTGTGTCCCTCCTATTCGCCTTCAACCTGGGACCAAAAATCTTTACAACGGTCGCGAAGCTACCCCTTCGCTTACTCCACCAGCAAGGGATAAATGCGGCCTTCTACATCGACGACTGGCTACTCTGGCACCGACAGCACATCACTGCCGTCGCAACACCCAGACGGCGTGCGACCTTCTCAATCTAGGAGTCTTCGTCCAACTGGAAACTCTATTCTGGAACCCACCCAGAAGATCGAATTCTTGGGGGGTTACACTCAACAAAGAGGCAAGGTCTATCGCCCAACCTTACGGCACATCGACTTCTACAGGGACACGGCCACGGAGATACTTTCCGGAGAAACCCTCTCGCTCCAACAGCATCAGAGTTTTCTCGGCATAAGAAATTTCCTCACGCCTTACTTTCGCCCTGCTCGCTCTTTCTTCAACAAGATGGTGCTTGCAGCACGCTCCCTGCACCTTTCCCGCAAGCCCTACCGTCTCAACAATCCTTACCGCCGTGTCGTGCAGCGTAGCACTGGAGCAGAGAGACCTTTCTTCACTCCTCCGTGCCATTCGTAATGCCTCCACCGGAGCACTTCCTGTGGACGGAGGCATCGGACGAAGCGTGGGGGGCCTTATGCTGCAGCGACCAGCAGTCATACGGCCGCTGGTCTCAATTGGAACGCAATCTCCATATTACATGGAAGGAATCGCTGGCCATCGTACATGCGATGGGTGCACAGCTCATTGGCACTGCACTACAGTCCGCGTGTTTTCCGACAACAGGGTGGCGGTAGCCATGGTGAACCACTTGGGCTCCAGCAAGGCCCCGGCGTTGCAGAAGTTCGGAGCACAGCTCCTGCAGATCCTCCAGCACCGTCACCTCTCTCTCCTCGCGACCTACCTTCCCGGATCGCAGAACGTTTGGGCCGATCAGCTCTCACATCTACTACCGGTAGAAACGGAGTGGGTACTGACGCCTCAAAGCTTCTTCCGCCTCTCTACCTTGCGCGGGACCATGCAAATCGACCTCTTCGCGCATCCGGAAAACCACAAGCTACAACTATTTGCAGCTCCGTTTCCTCACCCGCGAGCGGCTTTAGTGGATTCTCTCCAATGCGACTGGAATCAGTGGAGGAAAATATACCTGTTCCCTCCGTACTACCTGATCCCCCAAGTGTTCCTCAAGCTCAAGACGTACCGCCACAGCGGCGTCTTTGTGGTCCCCGACCACCCCAACGCACTGTGGTGGCCCACGGTTGTCGCTTCCTTCAACGAAATCTCACTCGCATTCGACGTATCCTAGCGCATCGAAGGCAGATAGGTGCCCCTAATATCACGACTATTCTCGCGTTATCTCGCATTCAATTATTGTAAACTGTGTTCACGATCAAATTCAATAGATCGCTAGTGGACACCCTGGTCAACACGCTCAGGCAGTTTACACCACGCCAATACCAAAGCGTCTGGACTCGTTTCCAAGCGTGGCTACGCACCACGAAGGCGCAGTCCATCAACCACTCCACCCTCTTGACGTTCCTTCACTACGCCGGATAGTAGAAGCGGCTTAATCCTCGTACAGTTTTGGTTTACAGAAATGCGCTCTATTTGCCTCACTTCCATGGCTTTGACGTCACGACCCGCGAGGCGATCTTTACGGAACTTGCTAGAGCCCAGTTTTACAATAACCCACCACAACGACGTTTCGTGCCGCAGTGGAAGCTGGAGCCGTTCTCGACATGCTCGCCTCACATCGCTTCAATACTCAGACGACGTTAGTATTGGCGCTCTTTCAGAAGACTCTGTTTCTTGTCGCGCAAGCATGCAGGAAACCGGGTCTCTGAGATTGCAGCCATGTCACGCACGGGACTACATTTTACCCAGAACCCATCATGCGCGCTCATACTGACCGCGGACAAATTCCTATCTCTATCACTTCACTGCTGCCGTATGGCTGGGCACACGGCCTGTGCCCTATGACTGCACTCAAAGCCTACGTAGCACGATGTCCGTCAACTAATGACTTCTTGTTCATCCATCCTACTTCAGGCAAGCCACTCAAGGCGTCATCGGTGGGGCACTACATCTGCTCGATTATCAATGAGGCCACACCGCGTGCATTCATTAAAGCTCACGACGTCCGAGAGTATGCCTAGTCTCTCTTGAACGCGTGGAGTCCCGCTTCAAGACATCATATCAAAGGCGTTTTGGAAGTCGCCCCACGTGTTCGTGCACAAGTACCTCTTTACAGAGGAGAAGCCTAACCAATCTTTCGTCTCTTTAGGAACCAGGTAGATAGTCGTTCTCGCTTATTAGGTTTAGGACATCGTATCCGTTCAATGCCAGAAACTCCTCTTCGTATCATAGAATACGAATAGAATTATCTTACTGTGTCATTCGGAGACCCTCAACGCGTAGATTTTGGGTTAAGGATAACCAAATATACATTTACTTTATCCTACTCACAGTACTACTCTGTTACCATAGGAACTATGATGCACATTGTTGTTACTGTGGCATTTTGGATTATATTGCCACAACCTGACTTTTCACCCACTCTCATACTGGAGGGCAATATGTTTTGTTTACGTAACTAATCTTTGGTTGTACATACTCACAGCACGTATATTAATTTGCCGCTTTGAGCAAGTAGGTTTACTGCCGTTGACACAACTCCATATTTGTATTTGCCTTTACTAGAATATTATTTGGGCCCTCAAGTTCATGGCCCGCATATTAGTTCGCCGTTTGGAGCTAACATTTTTGCTCATGTT
>SDVV010025657.1:0-12384 GCA_016164225.1 Gammarus roeselii | reverse complement strand
AGAGAGAGAGAGAGATTTATGTATACATATATATATCACCTGCCATCTCATGTTCTTCAAAGGTAGAGATATTCATCAAGTTAAGGTAGGAGGGACGGTTCTTGATACGTGATGTCCTCCATATTCCAATTTAATAATTCTGAACTATTCATTGAATATTCTGTGCATTAAGATAGCAAAATGAAAATGGATACAACCTGTACTCTTTATTTTGCACTACAAATATAAAATATTGTAATCGTTATCACTTCATTGTTAAAATAGTATCACTATTTGAGTGGGTGGGTCCCTCGTTTACCCTCCACTGCCAATAAAACGCAACACAAGTAGAGATGGATCACTCACGTATTACACACTGAGGATAGTATTCTAAATAGCCTAACACTGTTCGTTCTGTAGCTGCACGTTGCATCCTTCGCAGTTAAGGAAAAAGACTCAACCAAGTTGTACTCATAGACGGTAAAGGTCTGGAAAAAGGATTAATGATTCACACAAATTAGATGCATCCCGCCATTCCCTTGCCAACATTCAATCATTGAGAACCATTACTGATGAGAGCATCGGTCGGGGAAATTGAAACAGAACAAAAACGCATTATGACAGCGGAACAAAATTGCATGAGGTGCAAACTTTTAATCTTTTCTTGATAACGAGCTATTGGATTGGAGGAATGATTAGAAGGAACGCAGTTTTTGAAAGTTTTATAGTCAAAGACCTTCATATAACACTTTCTAGTCTCAGGATAATTTCATCAGAACTCATCTGAGGTTTGGTTTTGTTTCACAAAAATTTCTCTACCTAGGTATGTTTTTTCTCATATTAGCTGTAATTTTATAATTTGAGAAACATGCTTGATGACACAGCAGTATAATACTTCTATTGACAAGAGGCATATACAATTTCCCAAGTACTAGCAGGTAATTGATAATCGATATATTGACAAAAGGTATTCCCAACTTCCCTTGTACTAGCAGGTATTAGATATTCAAAAATTTTCCCGGTATGTTGACCGAGAAGGAATAAGATTGTTTGTCATAAGGAGAAATAGCCATCCAACAAATAAAAGCACGCTAACTGTTAACAGTTCCATTTAATTCGAAAGTATTCGCCTTCTGTTGCGCGTTTTCTTTAGTTTCAGTAGTAGTTAGTATATATACTTGGAAAAATAGATTTGATTATTTTCCACCGGGTCCCATAAGTATTTCACTCTTCCTCACAAGTAATTTGTATGGTTCCTTCTCAAAATACAAATTCCCTCCTGCCAATATTCTCACATCTCCCAGCCAGCCGACACTCTCCTTATTCGATATTCTTTAATTCAATTCTTACCCTATACTTGTTCTCCATTAGCACCTTCCTCCCCCCCCCCATTATTGTTCGCATTGCTCGTAGGTCCTCACTGTTCATGCTCCTGCTCTTTCTACGGCCATTAGTAGTGAAGCAGGCTCTCGATACAATGCTTGCCTTGAACAAAAATTAATAACCGTACTACATAAAGAAACTTTGAACATTATTCAAAACATTTTATTGATGATAAAGCGCTTCTGTCATATGCTCCAGTAGTATTCACGACGAACTAAATGTTATGGAAAGTAGATAGTAAGCCTTGATGAATGAAATATTTAAAAGTGAATATTATGTCATCTAGGTTACAATTTTGTTCACCTCATTATTAAAATCGAAATATAATTTTATTGAAAAATTCAACAACATATCTGCCCTGATTTCTGCCCTTTGGCGCTGGCCTGGATCTCACGTTAGTTTCGTATAGGTTTGTATTATGACTGTATCATTGGGCAAGTAATTGCTTGCCTATATAGTGTAGGCCTCATTGTTATTAGATTTCTTCTCAGTGAAGGCATGTCATGCATCTCATGCTGTGATTTATTGCCAGTGGGGGTACGACTTACATCTCATGCTGTGATTTATTGCCAGTGGGGGTACGACTTGCATCTCATGCTGTGAGTTATTGCCAGTGGGGGTACGACTTACATCTCATGCTGTGAGTTATTGCCAGTGTGGGGTACGACTTGCATCTCATGCTGTGAGTTATTGCCAGTGGGGGTACGACTTGCATCTCATGCTGTGAGTTATTGCCAGTGAGGGTACGACTTGCATCTCATGCTGTGAGTTATTGCCAGTGAGGGTACGACTTGCATCTCATGCTGTGAGTTATTGCCAGTGAGGGTACGACTTGCATCCCATGGGATGAGTTATTGCCAATGAGGGTGTGACATGCATCTCATGCTGTGAGTCATTGTCAGGGAGTGTATGACATGCATCTCATGTTATGAGTCATTGTCAGTGAGTGTATGACATGCATCTCATGCTATGAGTCAATGCCAGTGGAGGCATGACTTGCATCTCATGCTATGAGTCATTGCCTGTGAAGGCATGACATGCATCTCAAGCTAGGGTCATTGTCAGTGAGGTCATGACATGCATGTCATGTTGTGAGTCATTGTCAGTGAGGTCATGACATGCATGTCATGTTGTGAGTCATTGAGGACAGATAAAAATGCGTATGAACTGGATTTCAACATTGTTACTATCTGCGAAGAAAGTGTTATTTACGTTGCTTCCGTATACTTGGTAAGCACGTGCCCTGCTTCAGGGCATGTAAAAAAGTTCAGGTAAATTTGAATAAAGTCCCATGCACTGTCTATGGTAACTTTGCCGCCCGAGGAACCGTTTGTGAACTTTGTCTGTTATAGGAATAACTTCTCCTTAACATAGGCGACTCTTTCCCTAAAATAATCATGCGCAGGGGCACTCAGTCCCTCATTTGGCTACTGAAAGAAATACAGTAAGGGATGTAGCATACATTCTGTGTGTCTGGGTTAATTCTCGTCTGAGCTTCTGCTCTCATGGCCGGAGAAATTAGAGAAAAAAAATTTATAAAGCTCCTTCAGAATATGATTTACTGCATCAAGTTCAAAATAATGGCAGCGTCTAAATATCTAAATCAAGGTTACGTCATATTTTGTACTTCAATATTCTGACAAGTTTGCTAAGGAACAGAATTTACCGAAGAAACAGATGATGCGTAACACCCTTTCGTCATCATTGTGAGGAACCAAAGTAAATAGGTATTGTATTATTTCAATCTTACCGAAAATTTTGAATTCAGTTTGGTAAGGGTATCTCAGCAATGTTGTCGAATCTTTGCAACTAGTCAACGGACATGCTCTTAAACGACGACCAGTTGAAGCCTGACGCCCGTTCTGAACAGCCTAATGCCCGCTCTGAACAGCCTAATGCCATACCAGATTTTTTCAGCGGTAATTACAGAACTGAAGGCGAGTCTCCCACGCTTGGAGATTCTTGGGGATCGCACGATTGAAGTAAGTGGACCAGATGTGAAAAATGTTCATACCTAAATATCCTGCGAGGAAATCAAAGGTTTTTATAATTGTTATAAAACTATTCCAATTGTAAATATGATTGCATCTGGGAATGAGGGCTGTACATAAAATTAAATTAAAATCACGCCTTTCAATCATTAGTAATTTAAAAAATATTTGGTGTCACCATGTGGCAGTTGAGCGTCTATTGATGAAACTGCATTGACAATCATCGTCTCCACGAGTTAACGCCTGCAAGGTCCAGCTGCCAGCAAACGATCAGCGCCACTTGATCTTGATACGCCGCTTAGCAGACTCAACTCATTGTCCAACTATTCCAATCTGCCTTAACGTGGCAAAGGTTATTCCGCACCCTTATTTGTTCGGGACTACTCTGAAGCTGCGAAAAAGTAAACTCGAAGAACTTTTAATGAAGGGTTGCGTCAAGTTTTTCTTGGAATGTTCCGACTTCACTTGAATTCCGAAAACAATTGTGAGCACTAAAAGCTTTCGGTTTGTGAGTGCCTCTTTTGTGCGACGCTGGATAATAGAGAGCAATAAGAAGGGCATATTGTGTGGTCGCCTTTGTGCCAGGGCCGAGAGGAAGAACAATGCGGATGATGAGCGAGGTATTCATGGTGGCATCAGTGGGCCAAATTGGGCTCGTATGCTGGAAGGTAAGGCCACCACTCCAGTGGAGAGGGGCGGTTATGGGGACAGCGAGACCGCTGATTGTGAGTGGCACTGAGTGATGAGCGACAGGGCAGTCTCTGGGGATACTACTAAGGGATGGCGAGAGGCTGGTAACAAGATGTATAATATAAAAATTTGGCGCATGTGCTGTTCGGATATATGAATGGTGCTGGTATGTGCGTATGATGTTGGTATATGCTTCATGCTGTTGATACATGTGCATGCTGCTGGTACATGAGCATGCCATGTGCTGTAGGTATGTGTGAATGATGTTTGCTATGTGCGAATGCTTTTTGTGTGAATGCTGTTGTTTGGTGCAAGCGTAAACAAAAAAAAATATGACAGGTTCCTCTCTGAGATAGAAAAGTATTTTGAAAACAAAGAGTACAATAGCAGTTTTGGCGATCAAGTCCCTGCAACTCTCAGCAACGCACTCAAAAGACAAATCACAATCTTAGATGAAACCAACCCGGACATCATTACGAAAACTGTAAATAATCCGACCAACCTTAAGAGTGATGAAGCGTCTCAATACTCAATATTTGTAGCCAAGAAAGAGGACCACTATAGTGGTCTTGCACCAATCCACCCTCTTAAGCTACATTTCGAACAACAAAGAATTGCAGCGAAGCGAAACAAGCATGTGGCAACAAATGTGCAGTGTTCCAATAGGTATTCTCCTTTGCAATACGTCAATGATGCATCCATATTCGATGAAAAGATGCCTCTGCAATCATCCCAAAGTGACACCAACTGTCCTGTAAGTAAAACAAATGACTAGAGGCACAAACTGTTCAAGCTGGGAACAGCAACCACCCCTCAGCAACCATGTCTGTAAATACCCCTCAGAACCTGAATAATATCGTGATTAAACATATAAACGTTAGAAGCTTATGAACAAAGATGGATCACATCAAAATGATGATGAAGGAGGACTCAATTGACATTCTATGTCTGACTGAAACCTGGCTGGAATCTGACATTAACACTACCTTCATCGAAATTGACGGCTTCAAGGCTTATAGAAAAGATAGAGAAAGGAAAGGAGGTGGAACCGTGAATTATGTCCGATAAGAATATACCTCCTCTCAAATAATGCTTAATGACAGCAATGAAGTTGATGACCTATGGGTGAACATCCAGGTACGAAAAAACAGATCGTTTGTTGTCGGTTCTCTTTACAGACCACCCAAAGTAAGTGCACAGTTCTTTCAATACATAGAAGAAAATTTTTGAGAAGCTATCCGCTTAGGAAAGACGCTGTTCATTTTGGGAGATTTCAATGATGATCAATTAGAATTGAAATCCAACAATAGAAGTCGATTTTAGGCAGACTCGGGCTGCATCTGCTCATAAAAAGTGCAACAAGAATCACTCCCGAACCCCAACTGTATTGGATTTCCTCATCAGTAACAATCCGTCTTCCATTGTTACTACACTACAATTCTTTCTCGGACCACCAGGAAATAAACTGCACCATTAACATCAAAAAAGAGGAGAAAAAAATATACAAAATAACCTGTCGTACAAAAAATAAATTACACCGCGGATAATTTCAGAGCACAACTAGTGGCAAACGTCGAGATGATAAAACGGATACATAGCACCAATAACGTCACAGAGCAAGCCCAATTACTCACAGACTATCTTCTCACATGTCTGAACGCTGTGGCGCCAACGGAAACTAAAACAATGAAAAGTATGCCTGTTAAATGGATTACAGAAAAACTTCGAAACGAAATTGCACTTAAAAAATATCTCAAGCGCAGAGCAAAACGAAGCATCACTTGGTTAGAATTATTTCGAATTCAAAATAGAAGAGTCAAACGAGAAGTCAGAAGAGCAAAAATTAAATACCATCATGAGAAACTAGAACAGTGCATAAACAATCAAAAAGAAACGTGGAATATGCTGAAAAGAATTTGTTCCCTACAAAAAAAAATCACTTCGCTTACTTATCCGAACACTCAAGCAACTTCAGAGAAGTTTAAAAACTACTTCGCTGGAGTTGGGAAACATGGTTTTGAACAGGTAACCCAGAAAGCTTATCAAGGATTACAGAGCAAGTATCGTAACACGAAGTAAGACGAGCTGTATTTGCCTTTCGGAACACAAATTCTACAGGAATAGATGGCTTAGCCCTACAATATCTGAAAGACAGCCTTATAGTTACCTTACCTTATATCAGCACAGTTATTAACTCCCCCATAGCAAGTGAAACTTTTCCAGAGATCTGGAAGCATGCAATCATATAAGCAATTCATAAATCTGGGGACAAGAATGAACCATCCAACTTTAGACCGATCAGCCTTCTGCCTGTCCTATCCAAAATTCTAGAAAAGGTAATATCCATCCAACTGATTGATTACCTTGAATTAAAAAAGTTGTTCCACTACTGCCAGTATGCTTATCGGCGAAAATTGTCAACAAAAGACGCACTCATGAGCATCACTGAAGATCTGTACAAAAACATTGATGAGGGGCAGGTATCTCTGCTGGAATTGCTAGACTTATCGGAAGCATTCGACAGTGTGAGCCATACAATTCTCTTTGGCAAGCTCAGCAACATCGAAATCGACCCTACTTGGTTCAAAAGTTATCTGACAAATTGGCAACAATCAGTTATACTCGATAACCCAACTATGTCAAATTCGGCCACAGTTGCCTTTGGGGTCCCTCAAGGTTCGCTACTTGGCCCATTGTTGTTCCTGGTTTTTGTAGATGACATCGACTGTAAAATACCAAAAGATCATGCAAAAATGGTAATGTACGCCGATGATGTTCAAATATTGCTTTCCCGAAAACAGTCAGATCTGAATGCGCTGAAAGACGACGCTGAGACAACCGTAGCTAATCTGAAATCTTGGTATGATAAAAATGGGCTCTAGCTCAACTCGGAAAAAACAAAATGCATCTTGTTCGGCTCGAACTCGAAAAGAAAAGCAGTTCCAATGAATTTCTCCATCAGGATAGGCAAATCTGACATTCTTGTTGAAGATAAAGTTATAAGTCTGGGAGTATGGTTTGATCCCGATCTTTCCTTCAAACACCACGCAACTACTCTGTGTTCGGAGTTGAATGGAACACTTTTGTTCCTAAACTCCGAAAAAAAAAGAATTGGATTTCAAATCAAGATTACTGATTGTCCACGCTTTAGTATTCCTCACATTAACTACTGTCTTTCAATGTGGGGGAAATGCACCAAAACTCAAAGAGACAAAGTGCAACGTTGTATAAACTTTGCGGCAAGAATAACATGCGATGGTAACCACAGAAAACGAGACCATGTTAGTCCTCTCCTCGAAAAACTACAATGGCTCAATATCGACAACAAACTGGCACTCCATGAGTCGATCAGAATTCATAAAGATCTTCTAGAAAAACATTCACCCGGCAGCCAAAGGCACATATACTCTCGAGGTGAAAAGAACAATCGATTCACAAGAAATAATAATACTCTGCACGTTGAACACAGGAAAACAGAAACTGCCTGTCGAGCTTTTCAATCACTGGACCAAAATCCTGGAACAACCTCCCAACAAGCCTCAAGAATCTTGATTCCAGCACGTCCTTCAAGAATAAGACTATCGAACATCTACTGACCCATCAATTCAAAACGGTAACTTTGCCCACAAACACGGGCTAAATGCATAGTACCAGTACCCAGAAGGTGCATTCTGTGCACCTTCTGGGTACCACCACCCCATTAACTCTCAACATTGAGACACCATCTAATCGTTATTCCAGCTTTGACAGTTAACCTTGATGTGAATTTAATTCATTGAATTATTTCTACCAATTACCGTACCATTTTTGGTGATACAATCATTGTCACATAAACTTTTATTGTGCATTATCCTCTATAGTGAAAGCATATTCATCCCATTTTGTACTCCAGTATTGTTTTTTTTTAATTGTCAATTATTTAGTCATTTCCTAGCGGTCATGAAGTGTATATTTTCAGTGTTATGCAAATACTTTATGTATAATTTATGTCGTCTACTCACCTCTCTTTTTTTCAAATACTATCTGTACAGCATGTTAGCGCAATTGGTTAGTTCCCCAACCCCATGTTCTCCGGATTTCCTAACCCCATATATTTAGCGATTTCCCCAACCCTATGTATTCGTAACTGTCTTAACCCCATGTATTCGCGATTTCCCCACCCGTGTATTCATGATTGTCCAACCTCATATATTATTGATTTTCCAACGCCAGGCTTTTTTTTGCATAATTTGTTGCAATGTGAATATAATTCATTGTATTATATCTACCAATCACCATACCATTTTTGATGATACATTCATGGTCACCTAAATTTATATTGTGCATTATCTTCTAGCTATAGCAGAAGCATATTCATCCCACTTTTGCACTCCGTATTGAATTATTGTACTTGTCAATTATTTAATCATTTCCTAGCGGTCATGAAGTGCAGATATTCAGTGTTATGTAAATTCATTATGTATAATTTATGTTGTCTATTCACCTCTTCTTTATTTATACAATTTTTTAGTGCTATCTGAACAATATGTTAACACAATATGTTAGTTTACCAACCCCATGTTCGCAGGATTTCCTAGCCCCATACATTCGAGATTTCCCCCCCCCCCACCCAAACCCTATGTATTCGTAACTGTCTTAACCCCATGTATTCGTGAATTCCCCACCCCGTGTTTCCATGATTGTCCAACCTCATTTATTATTGATTTCCCAACAACAGGCATTCATGATTATTAGCTCAAAAAAGACGTTATCTATTGATCACTGATTATAATATTGTAATTAATAATTTGTTGCATAATATAAGAACCGGCGGCGTACTAGCGATGAGCTGCGACGAATTCAATTGAACTATTAATTACGTTAATTCAAATAGTGTACATGATAATGAAGTGTTATGAGTAATTTAAGATAAATTGAAAACACATTGCTAGACGATGGAATTAAATGATTTAATAATAATAATAAACTGTGCACATATTCTGGACTGGTAATATATGTGCATGTTGTTGATGTCTGTGTAGGTTGTTAGCCCCCGAGATGCTTACGTTTGTATATGTCATTTATTAATACATGAAAACGCAGGTTGCATCATTCTGTTTTTATCTTATATCATTACTTGCATCTTTGTAACTTTGCAAGTATCAATAAGAGTTCGTTATCGAAGGACTACTCTTAGTTTAAGCATTTGTCTATTACATAGTCAAAGTATCTTGATGTCAGGATAAATAGATACACAGTGAAAGTGCCCTGTCGTCAGGCTAAACAGTCTAAATGTCCTGATATCAGGCTAAACAGTGAAAGGGCCTTGATGTCAGGCCAACCACACAGTCAAAGAATCCTGACGTCAGGCCAAACGAGGCGTTATGTCCGATGGCGCAAGCAAGGTTTATAAAAACACGGAAACTTCCAGGCAACGCCTGTTATTTTGGTTGCTTTGAAGTAAGCAATATCGGAAGACGTAGGTATAAGGTGTACTATGTGTTGGAGAACATGCCAATTCCTAGATATGGTTGGGGCATTTTTGTGGTCAACTGGGTTAAATAATTCTACACAGAAACTAGTGCAATACAAATGACGAGAATTGGGCATTCGATTGAGACCAAAACGATTATATACAGATACAGATCCTTGGCCGATTATATACAGATACAGATACTTGGCCGAATCCCCCATGAAGGGGGGTGACCGACGGTAAGCCCCATCTCACACTTCTCTTAAACACTCACATATAAACAAACTTACCTTTTTTGCGTTAAAGGTTTCGGCCAGAAGACCCCTCAACACTTACTCTGGGTGAGAAGTGCGGTCCAAGGTCAGTGTCGGCAGCAGGGGCTGACAGTGAAACTGGTTTCTTTACCACGTCATCGTGACCGGGCCTCCTCTGCCTACGCAATCCCGTTTCTCAACGCAACGCCAAGGGGCAAAGCACATTAGGGCAGCGTCCAAATTTATCCATTTTACATACCCACTACTCACGATTTCTTGCTACCACTAAACTTACGTCTCTCCTTTCTACCGCCTACTCCACGCCATCCATTCACCCAAGCCTTCATCTACCTATAGACTTACTAACCCTCACCTCCGTCATCATCACTCTTTTCAACAATCTCCCATCATCCATCCTCACCATCTCAGAATACGTGAACCTATTCTATAATCGAAGTTCTTCACCATCCCTTTTTCTATTTCGATCAAGGTCGTTATTCATCCTGCCTCACAGGGTTACTCCATGCAGCCATGTCTTGTAAACATTTCATAACGAAAACATTAAATCTTCTTCTTTCTCCGTAGAGCACAGTTGGCATTAATACCCTTCGTACAACCCTCTTTTTGCTTCCATCCCCGACGTCCTCCAGCTCATCACATTCTTTAGTGCACCCATCACTTTGCACCCTCCCGTCAAGCAACACTTCACCTTAACTTCAACCAGTTCAGCCTTCTCCACATGAGAGCCCAGGTACTTGAAACACCGAGCTTCCCCCAACACCTCTCCATATCGGAGGACACCAATTCTGTTCGAATCGACATTGCTCGAACGTTTCATCACTATACTATTACCCACGTTAACACGAAGTTTCCTCCTCTCAAACACTGTATAACTGCGATAGTAGCCTACTGAATTTCGCCTCGGAATCCGCCACAATTGCCGTATCCCCCGCAAACAGCAACTGACTCAACTGCCAACTCCGCCCATTCGTTTCAAACGTTTCTAAGCCACGACCCAATGCACTCGTGTTTGCTAATCTGATCACTCCATCCATGTAGAAATTGAACAGCCAGGGAGACAACGCAACCTTGTCTCAGTCTTACTATACAAAGCTATAAACGAAAACAGTCTATCTTTACTCGTACTGCTTGACCTCTCAGAAACATTTCACAGTGTAAATCTCGACATCTTGCTGGAAAAACTGTTACAACTTAAGGTCCAAACATCTTGGTTTGAAAGCTACCTCAGGCACCAAACTCAATCTGGCATGTTGAACGGAAAGATTACCTCTCCTCTCAGACCGGAAAATTTTGGAGTTCCAGAGGGATCGATTCTCGAACCGATTCTTTTCCTTCTGTTCATTAATGACATCAACTGCGGAAACCCCCTCGGCAGCGCCAGAATGACATTATACGCAGTTGATGTCCAATTGATATTTGTCAGACCGGCAAACAAATTAAAAATTCTGATGAAGGATGTAGAAACGGCGTTGACTGGCAGTAATGCTCGGTGTTTTTCAAATGGTTCTTAAAGTATATACAAATAAGACCAAGTGCATTTTCTGGGATCCAAAGCAAATACACAAAGAGTACCCGAGAATTTTGTCGTTGAATTTATGGGCGAAAAAATCTTTCTTTATAACCTAGTCAAAGGTCTAGGAGTTTGGCTTGACTAAAATATGACCTTCGGACATCAAAACTGCTCAAAACTGAATGGTACACACATGTTTCTCAGTCGAACGAAGAAAACAACTCGACTTTAAGTCTAGGCTTCTTGTAATCATTGCTCAGATTTTTTCACACTGGAACTTCTGCCCCTCCATTTGGTGTAATTGCAAGAAAACATTGCACTCACACATTCAACGTAGCAAAAACTTCACCGCAAAAGCCCATGCTGGGAACCTCGGAAAGAGTGATCACGTGACGGCTGGCTGAACATCCATGAACAACTGGAACTTAGTGAAGCTATCCGAATTTTTAAAATTCAGAACAACCTTCCATGTTCAAACGGTGTTGTGTTGTCAACTCGTAAAGTGTCCAACCAACGATCAACACGGAACGAAAGTAATATTGACACCGAGTTCAGAAGAACAAATACTGGTACCAAAGCCTTCACAATTTCAGGCCACAAGTTTTCAAATGTGCGCTACCGTATTTTCTTTCAAGCAGAAATGCACTACTCAGTTGCTTGCCCGTCGACAGGGGCTGACAAAATGAAACAATTGGTGGCGATTAACCAGGAACCGCTAACGAAAACTATATTTCTTCGGCTCGAGCTAAACATTATCATTATCATTTTGTCAACAGACCACTAACAGAATTTCATTTATTATGCTCTCTTGACTTTTCTTCATTGTGTGCTCTAATATACTAATTATATCCTCTGCTCGTGACATGAACTGGAAGGGTTGGTAAATACAATTAGTTAGTAAAGTCAGATGCACGCTATCGTTCTTTCACGGTCCCATTTGTTCGGCTACACCATGTAATGAATGCTATACGTACACTTAGCCATAACAGTAACATGTACCCAGCCGTTCAAACACAGTCCCATTCACTCACTCACATGTTCTGATGCCCTTAGTAGGTTTCCAAATTTGATTTGATGGTCCTAACTAATCATTCCACGTTTTCT
>SDVV010025655.1:0-12385 GCA_016164225.1 Gammarus roeselii | reverse complement strand
ATCATACATTAAAAATGCAATAAAGTAACAACAACACCAAGTTTATAAGAAATGGAATCTTCTATATATAAAATATTCACGTCAAACATTGTACAAGGATGTAAGAAGATGTATAAAACACTAAAAATATACAACTTGTAACTAATTCATACCTGAAATAATGTTCTATATTGCAGATACAAACGTAATATATCCTGATAATCCGATTCTGTATGTAAATACCCAATACCTTGCATCGAAGATGTAAACTGTAAATTGAACAGACAAAACTCAAAGACGCATACTAAAACGATCATGATATAATAAAATGAGAAGAATGATGCAATAACCGACCAATCATACCTGAAATTTTGTGCTTCATGGACGATGAAAACCTAAAATATCCTAAAAAAATCCTATAACTGTATGAGATATCCTATCAAAAAACAAACACTACAAATTCAACATAAATCAACCGATCATTACTTAGCACACATAACAAAATAAAATAACTTACAATACAGCTATATCGTTCGGCCACTCTCGCTATTTGAAAACCGCGTCTATGGAACACCGATATATCTGGTTCAAAACTGGATAATGCGTTCTAGAGAATACAGAATATCGTAACAAAACTGCTGCATCAATCCAAAATACAAACATCAACTCGTCATCTGCCAGACTAATAAACCGTACTAATACAATGAATATTAAATACATATGAAATAAATAGAAGGAAAAACATAGAACGTCGCCTGAATTCAATATCAAACATCCAACCAACTTCCGAATGAGACAATCATACCCCAACTAGATAGGAATACAAACATATACGTACACTGAAATTATTTAGAATTTTAATCCAGAAATGAAATATCTAACGATACACACACTCAAACATAGCAAACATGCCACGGAAATAAATGATAAGACAAAGATCAGGTATGAGCAATCTCACCTAATTTGCAAAAGCGTGAGAATTATAACGAAATGCTTTCATATATAATGACGATCCTTTTCACCCTGAGCAAGTAATTTGTAACTTGAAAATATTCCATAACGGGATCTTCTTTTTTGAAGGAATGTTTCAGTCACCTGTTTATATGGCATCTTTTTATATGTGTGCGATAGCTCGCAATAGTGAAAATCAAATGAAGGAGTTACTGAAGGAATAAGTAAAACTGAGCGCAAGGATACTGATAAAAACAATCGCAGAAAACATATAATAAACTAACTGAATCTATGTCACATGTAAATTGATCAATATCGAACGACGTAGAAATGATACCAAGGTTGAAAAGTTCATCACGAGCGTGTCCGAAAATCAACATTCGTGCTAGCGGGAACTGTGTGAACTCTTAACCTTTAATACCGCATGTAAATTTTTATGTACATGTTAGATTTTTTTTCAATAAATTTTTTCTTAGAAATGTATGTTGTCATTACTCCCCTAAACATTCAGAGGAGCAGCATTGAAATTGCATATATGCAACATGACATGCAACGCAATTGCAATACAGTATGCCCAGCATTGAACTGCAAATACCCAAATGTAAATAAAAATATATAACGAATTAACATATATAAGCTGTCCGTTCATCCGAGTGAGTCACCTCCGTTCCTTCGCGCCGACCGCCTTCCGCCCGCGCTGGACACAACCGTTCTCTGTGCCAATTAACCCTTATTTTATTCCTTTACTAATCCGGTCAAAATTGGTTCCAACTCTCATGGTCGGGGCCAGTCTCTGGTGCTGATCTATAAATTATCTGTTGAACTGAAGGGTCTTGAATCGTTCATGGACGGACCCTTCTGCGCTAAAAGATCATGATTTGGTGATGTGGGCAATGGGGTGATACCAGTGTGAGAGGATACCGGTCACCCCTCTTCTTGAGAAGGGCGTCATTGCTTGTCAATTTAATACTAAACTGACACATAAGCATGAGTTCTTTATACCTTGGTGTTGCTAATCAGCAGAGGGTTGTGGAACATATCATGAAACATCACTGTATCTTTCAGACAACGGTGATAGTACATTACGTAACATTCGAAGTGGAACGCGTGGTATATACTAGTTGAGTCAAATCGTCTATGATAACATTTTCAAAGTAAATAATTTATGGGCCTCTATGCAAATGCCGTCTCTTCTTTATCATTTGCACAGTAATGATACAGTAAGCTCATATTCACATAATACACACTCCGCATGTTACGTTTGATTTATCGTATTATAAATCATTATTCTTCATTGTGTGTCGAGCAGGGCTGTACAGACGACGAACGAAAGTTGACCGTGTGTGTATCAGTGATATGTTCGTAATTCTCAAGTTATTTCACCAGTACGAAAAAATGTAATGGTATTGCAGAATTCTATCAAACGTCGCATGAGTATTATGCTACTGTAATCTAATGCAGGAATATGATACTTCAATCATGGAAACAATTTATCACGACGTGTGTGTGACAAAAAGAAAGTTCGCTGCTGTGAACTTTGTTGCATGTTGCCTACACTAAAGTCTTGGTCCCCGGCTCAGTTAAACGGAACAACGCCCTAGTATAGTCATTTGTTTTGTCATTTGAAGATTTTCGCCACCTGATAGCTTTTTATTACCCACGACGTTTATGGGCTAGCCTTTAACTATTTATGAGACCGGCCAGAAAGTCTCCCTCGGGGTCAGTTAGGGGTGATTCTATAACTTCTAGTTCCCAATGGAAGTCTGTTGTGAGGAGGGCCCGACTCCCTACCCACTCGGCGAGCGATCCAAGTGCAGCCTAATCAAACCGCGTTTCCAAAATGGGAAGTGGTCCCCGGCTGGTGTCATTTATTGGGGTTAGGTTACACGAAAGTTGACCACACTTAGCTTATAAATTTAATATTATTGCGATAAATGGGGTTTATTAATTTTTGCAAAGGCATGGAGTCAAATATGTCCCTCGCGGCCTGGCGGTGATGCTCGGAGCAAACATCGTAGTTCGCTGACCTGCGTTTTCAAGACCGAGCTTAGCAGAACATCGAATACGGGAGCAAAGTATACTTTGCAGCAAGGCGACAACCCAACAGACGTTCATTACTCGTCAGACGATAAAGAACGACTTCCGTCTCTGCAAATGTTTATAGATACTTACAAAAGTCGGTTGTATCTGCAGCGTATTTGAATTTATAGTGTATTTTATTCAAGGACGATTCGCGATTGGAATATTTTGCGAGCTAAAAATCAAAGACGGTAATTCAATAGTGATTAATGAGGTAGTGACCATTCATATTAGAGTGCATGCGAGTTAGGGTTACCATTACCAGGCAATTTTGAATTGAAGTTATGTTACGTTACTGTACATCATCACAAAAGATGTTGCCGTAGGTTAGGTTAGGAAGTAATACTGGTAAATTTAGCTTAACTTACATTATAAAATAAACATTTCAAACTGTAGACGGAGATAACGTATTAGTTAACAATTTCCGTAAACAGAATGTTTTGATAGCCGGAATCAGCATAGAAATGCTCGTATACACATTTCTTTTTAGCGATCGGACAGTGTATTTTTTATCCGCCGTATAAGGTACGTAGAAGGATCTTCAGAAATTAAATGTTTTACGGACCGTACTTGTTAAATATTTTTTCTAAATGAAATGAGGGCCCAGTTTGCATTCCGGATAACATTGATTACCATGCAAAGCTCAACACGGA
The DNA here is from genome assembly GCA_016164225.1 of Gammarus roeselii. Taxonomy (NCBI): domain Eukaryota; kingdom Metazoa; phylum Arthropoda; class Malacostraca; order Amphipoda; family Gammaridae; genus Gammarus; species Gammarus roeselii. The sequence goes on along the minus strand of SDVV010025655.1, from coordinate 8,723 downwards.
GTTATCCGCATTCGTGGTTTCAAATAGATTGTTTATGAGCAACAAATATATTGTTAACCTGTGTGAATAAAAATTACAAAATAAAGTAAAAAATGTAGAGAATAAAGTAACATTGTGTTATTTTCATTATTTGTACTTAGATACTAATCGACGAGAATAATTATCTTTATTATAAACATCATGCGAATTATTAAACAATCCATATAGAGCGATGTTGTTGATATTAGGTTTTCACAAGTAACATTCAATATAAAAAAATCATCTATGAAAAAAGATGGTATTGGTTTAAAGTTAATTTGATACCTAGCTCAAGGTCTAAGATAAACCGTAGTGTGATGTGAGGCGAAACATAAGAGAACCATGTGACTGTTTCACCGTTATGCCTGCTCTAGATCTACCTCTTTACAGATCATTCACTTAAGGTTGGCTCTGGCTGCGGTAGAAAGGAAGAGTGACGCTTAGTTCCCTCCTGCGCGTAAGAAAGTATCAAAATAAAAACCACCAGTACGCATTTTACTCAATAAAAAATTTATTGCTTCGCATTCCCTGAAATGAAAGACGTAATTTAAATTCGATTTATGCGTCATGTGGTCGTCCCATAATATAAATAAACTGCAAAGCTTTTCTTTTGATCATGCTACGATTAAAATAATAATCTTAATATCAAGTTTGACCCATATTGTTTTATACAATACGACTTTCAACCACGATCAAGCAAATAAATCTTCTCATGAGTAAATGAAAAGTCTAAACGAAATGCAAGTAAAAGTGAAGTAAATATTTTAAACCAAACGTTGCGGAAATGTTAATGGAAGATACAGTCTATATTATGTATGTGGGAGATAAATTATTACAGCAGTTAAATATTTAAGTCAAGTTACGCCGAATATTGTCTCATCAGTTTTGCGTGAAGACTAATCTGCATCCAAAGTACACTTGCGCTTATCTCCTAACTTTGCATGATCAATCATTTGTGTAATCGTAAATTCCACAATATCGGCAATATCGTAAAACTGCTATGAACAATATATTTGAGCTCAAAAAAGCAGCTCAGAACTCATCGGTCTTAACAGTATTATAAAACTGTTCAGAGTAACACATTTGAGGCTCAGAACCGCTGCTCAAAATTGAACTGTTTCGACTGCATAGTGAGAAAGTTCATAATACTAAATTTGAGCTCAAATATATTAGTAATAAATTTTCCACCGTCACCGAAAGAACAGACATGCGATAAACTTCATAAACAAATGTTTGTGACCACTAGTACGTAACATACCATTTCACTCTACAAATTCCCTATACGACTCGAACAATATCCCACAGACAATTCGTACCCAGGCAAACAATTGCTTTCAATTACTAAACCAGCTCTTTTATAACCCAATTTTGCAGTTTGCGCTCGCCTCTGTTTTAGGATACCTGATGTCGGTAATGTTTTCCGCACTGCCAGTATTAGTTGTGTTGCAGCCAATCAGATTGCCACTTCTGGACCGAGTGTGTGCGTCTTCCGGGCATACGTCACACTGATTGATGACTGCTCTAGTGTATTGGAAATTCGATGCTCTGCAATGCTATCAACAGCGAGCACACGATCCCGATACCGAATCGTCTGCAAATTGGTCGTAAAATGTTAGCATGGGGAACGAATGCATTCAAAAAATCTCCAACTTGGAAACAACAACTTGAACACGAAATGTTTGTAGCTGAGGAAATTAAAATAGTCAACAACACAATTGAAACATGAATTCCCTAGAAAGAAAATCATTAACATGCTAATCGTTTTGTATGTACTACTGAATAACAAATAGAAGCTCGATTTTTTGTGCATACCGTTTTCAATTCGTTCAACAAACTTTCCTTAGTTAGGAAAAAAATATGAAAACTTTTTTCAAATTAAGTTCAAGCATCAATCTAATTTTATCCGTTCACAAACTTAACAGTTTCAGCTTGAAATTGTAATTACATTAAATGTGATACGAAACCACCCCCAGAACTACTCTAGCGACAGCTCAAAATATGAATAGAGGAACAAGAAGCAATATTGTTTTATTTGAGCGTGCAAAGCAAGAAATTGAATATAACATCAACAACGTTCAACAAGGTTTGCCTGAATTATTTGTTTTCTTCGAATGGTGTAGCTCAAAATAAATTGTATATTATGTGCGATTTCAAAGTAACTCTTCTTTGTAGCCCGCCATGTCAATTAAAGGAAGTCGAAGTCAATAAAAAATTGCAGATAGACACTTATCAATAGTCGACGGGCTTGTGAGTAGTTAATACCGGAGCAAGACGCGAATTAGTGAAGGATTATAGATGGGGATAAAAGAGTTAGTTTTGACTCAATCGGTTTGTATGCGGGGTGCGCGCAGAAACGGGGGGGGGGGGGAAGCAGAGGGTACCGGAACTGGTTTGGTGGCCCAAGTCAGCTAACGGACGAAGGGGGGAGACCGGAAGGGTAGGGGGACGGAAGGGGAACGGAAGGGGAAACGGCGGGATGGAAGCAGGCTTGCGCCCTTGATTGGCAAGGTTAATGTTTTGAACACTTTAATTTGTACTGTATTTATGATATTCATTGTATTTATATATATGAATTCTTCTTTAGATGGTTGTAGTGGAGTTTAATTGGTCAGTAACTGTAGCTCGTTATATATTTTTATTCGGTTCTGGTAGGATTAGTATTATTCCAAATTTCTTGTGGGGCGAGCCGTAGGGATCCCCTAGGCAAAAAGTTGGATGCGCTCCTGGAAGATTATCTGAGTTTGCTCTTACCTGTTCTTTGTCTTATAAATTTGTTTCCATGTCACGTTTGATACGTTGTGAGTGTATGTATCGTTATTTATTCATGTATGGATTATATTTTTAAATTTTTCTGTGGACATATACAGGTGTTTTCTCATCTAGTTGTCGTATAATTGCCTCATTCAATGCTTGATTGGGTTCGTAGCGGTGGAGGCTTGTGATATTTTTATATGTTCTGTTCATTTATCACTATATATTCTTTTATAGGATTAATGTGACAGGTATGTCTTATAACTCAATTCCCAGCCTTAGTGTGCGAATGATCCCGTTTGTACCAGCCTGAAGGTAGGATTGCAGGCAAGATTCTGTGTTTCTCATTTATTTATTTCATATGTAAATATTATCTATAGGATTAGTATGGATTATTAGTATGATTATTGGCGAGTTTAGGTCTGTATTGTGGGATGATGCAGCACCTACGGTCGAGATTCTATCTACCCCATATTGCATTACCTAGTTTTGAAACAGTTATACCAGTATTCCATTGAAGCAATTTTTCCAATAGCAAAAATACCTGAACGATATGGATTTACTGTAAGATAAAATAATATGTTATGTACACTTAGTAATGATCGATTGATTTATGTTGAATTTGCGCAGTTTTTTGGAATTTCGATCAGTTAACTCATACAGTTTTAGGCATTTTGGGTATTTTAGGCTTGCAGGTTCCACATTATTTCAGGCATAAGGGGGTCGGTTGTTGCATCATTGTGGTAGTTTTTATATGTATATATGAACATCTGTTACGATTTAGTCGTAGTTACTTTAGTTTGTTAAAGAGATGTTAATTTATCTGTGTTATGGACTGATGTTGTGGGTAATTTCATTAGAATTTTTGTACGTACTATACCGTATTTACTATAAATTTTAGTTCTGTCGCATGCATGTCTTGGTATCTTATACACATTTCTTGTTTGTTTGGTTAAACGATAATTCATTCTCATCCATCACGTTTTCAATGTAAGTTTTGGGTATGGTAGAGAATTAATCTTTTTGCTTTGTTTTATCTCATGAGTTTAGTATAGGTCTTTCAGTTTTGTAACTTCTCTGTTGAATTTCCATCTTCAATGCAACCTGTTGGTTATTTATACAATTTAGGATATATTACGTTTGTGTCTACAATAGAGCACATTATTTCAGGTCTAATTTAGTTACATTTTGTTCATTTATAGTGATTTATATATTTTCTTTCATCCTGATACAATATTTGACGTGGTTATTATAGATATAGATCAAACGATTTGTTACAAATTTGGTCTTGCAGTTAGGGTATTGTATATTTATTGTACGACCATTCCTCAATATTTAGGAGGAGTTAGAGAATCCCCTAGGCAAAATCTCATTCTGTTCATGCTTGTTTGTGTAAATGGACCGATTTATTAGGATGGATACCATGATGTAGTACATTTTTATGTGAATGATAGCAGAGTAGAGAACCTTACTTAACTATTTTATATATGTTCCTGATGTTATGTTTTTTTTCCACGGGAATCATAGGAATGTATGTTTAAGAGGTATAACTCCATACTTCATCTTCGTTGAATTTTCGTCATTAATCCCTAGCAAATGTGTAGTTTAACGTTTAGATGATAATTTTCTGGATGGATGGGTCCTAGTGTAGAGGTGGTTTATACTCTTTGGTTGTCATTTTGGACTTCATCCATGTTCAACGTGAATTATGTACGTTCTTGTAGACGTCGATCTTGAGTTTCATGGCTTTGTAGCGTTGTACTTAAGTCATCAGTAAACAGAACCCAAGCTTTTTATGGCAATATACACTCTCTGAGACTCATTCTTGACCACTTTACATGTGTCTGGATTTTGGTTATGTCCAGGATGTATCGTTGTTCGAGGCTGTTCAAAGACGATGGGTTAACAGATGCGAGGTACGTATGTGTCAACGTATCATGACTGTAAGTTACCTCTAAATTTGTTATATATCAGTGGTAGAATGCTGAGAAGTAACCTAGTAAAGCATTATAGAATTCATTTTTATGACACAGTAGGCTTGAATTTGTACTCCCAGAGGCATAGCATCAGTTAGGTCTAGGAATTTATTATAGATTTGAATGGTATGATAGTATAAAATAACATTTTTCACATTAACTCAGCGTTAAATGTCAGTTATTTTTTTTGATATGTTAGTATACGATCTTAGTCATGAACCAGATCACGTCGGATATTGGACTACGATTTATTATCTGGGTTTGATAGGATACACCGTATATAATACTTAATCGTTCTTGCTTAGGGTAGAGTAGAGAATCTTATTCAGCTATTTTTAGTTCTTGTTTACATTTTCCGCCTAATTTCATGGAATGTTGGGTAAAAAATACGCTTATTTGGATGTAATGCTTCAAAAATTTGGTGTGTTTCCCGTCTCGGCATTTGATTTGGGTCCGGTTCCATATTACCTTGGAGAACTATTCTACCGGATTTGTGTTGAGTGTCAGTGTTAAAATTCTTCAATTATTGAATGTACATCTCAATTATGTTATCCAATCGCAGGTCTTCGCTACATGCTTATTCCCGCAAGTCCTACTTCTATAAATGTTTGTTCTTCGTTTGCAGTTTAGACACTCAGAAGTTTTTGATTATATCAGGCTTTTTTTTATGAGACTGCGTCCCCATTCAGAATATTTGACTTTTTTTTGAGCATTCACCAGATCCACTTCAACATTTTTCACTGAAGGTCTGTAATGATGGCCATAATCCTTACTCATTCTATCGTAAAATTACCAAGGATTGTATATTATTCCCCGTTTCACACTTATGTTAGGTATTTTCTTCATTGATTTAACCTTCATCCTTATCAAATCTATCCACTTGACCCTGTAGTTTTACCAATCTTCATCAGATTGTATGTCTACATTTATATTTATATTTTTTTTCACTTCGCTTGTTACAAGTCCAGTAATATCGACCAGTCCCGAGTAATGTTAGGTCATCCCTTGTTTGTGGACTTTCGTGTTCAAAACGTTTATGTAAGCTTACCCCATACGTCAGTGAGTGTACGGTTTTACTGTTGAGTTATGATTTTTTTTTTGTAGTGTTGGACATTTTGCTCCTACCATTTTCATCTATTATATCAAATATTGAAAAAAAATCACTCTAACAATTTTTCATACAGATCTGCATTGTAAGGTCCGCAATCCACAAGATCTAGGATATAAACCATGCTTAAGGTACATAATTAGCGAAATATATATATCAATATACGATAACATGGATCAAATATTGATGAATGCAAAATGGGTTACCATACAATGACGAATACATTAATACCTAGGCAACTTAACCTATTCTATCCAATAGTTATGTATTTTTAATCAAGTTGGATATATATGAATCTTTCCACTAGGGCTGTATATTTTTCTTATCATAAGCAGTTGATTACATTTTCCTCCAATTTAATCCAGCAAAAAACCTTCTGCAGATGTTTGGATTCCAGAATTTATCGATAGCTCTCTCACATGTTCGGATGAGACTCAGCAGGTAGGATGCAAGAGAACTAATGCACTTCATTCTGTTACATTTTTTAATGTGGGTCAGTTTTACGCGATGTTAGGTTCAAAGATCTAGTCATTCTAACCAACATTTATATATTTTCATTCAAGTTTGATAGAAATGTTTGATATTTAGTCATTATTTAGTGCAATGTACATATCAAATCCCTCCCACACGGCTCTATTTTTTCGTAATTTTTCTTCTAATGTCACATACCAGGTACACACATTCACGCTTTGTACGCATATATCCAGGACCTGGGCACGGCATAATGACGTCGTATACAGGGATACATACCGAAACAATGTATACACACACACACACACACACAATCACACACACACACACACACACACACACACACATTTTTGATTGCATACACAGGATCGGTTAACATCTGGGGCACTTTAACTCCGATATATGTTTTTCCATTAGAACAAAATCCCTTGTTATTGTTACAAGATATTTACTGTGGACCACTTTCACGTCTTGATAGGTGAAAAGAACGTTGCATCTAAACCTATCCTGTCCTTTTCTATCCAGGAATTATATAGTATCGATCGAGTTTTACTGCATAAATTTGTGACTTTTTTATTGATTTATGATATATTAATTTTCATCCTCTCCACTTGGCTCTACATTTTGATCTAGCCTATTCACACCCATCAAAACCTAACATAACCTAACTTTATGTATGGTGTTCAGTCATTGCTATATACATATGAGGCCCTCCAATCGACTGTAAATAATACTTTAACATATGTGCTATTAATTTTGTTGTCACTTTCATCCCATATAAGTAATCAGAGTGGACCCATTTTCAATCTTAGATGGTTTGACTGTTACGGGTAACTCATATTATTTTTGATTTTGTCACAATTCTACGTCCCTTGAACATATTATTCACACCCATCATAACCTGACCTGACCTTACGCACAGTATTCAGTCATTGATATATACATATGAACCCCTCCATACAACTCTAAATATCACTCTAACATACATGTTATTTATTTCGTTGTCACTCTCGAGTCATATATCTTACTAGAGAATCCCCCATTTTCAAACTTGGATGGATTGAATGCTACATATATTTCAAATTTGTATTCAGTTCCATACAAACGGACACATTGTCTCACACCATGTTCTTCTTAATTTACTTCAATATCTCCGCTTAACTCTACAACCTTTGACTACCTGCATCTCTGAATTTTTAATTTTTTCTCTTGCCTATATTTTTCTTATCCATAACGATGACTTCGTTTCAAGATCTGATCTGACGCTGATTTATATCATACCATTCTGTATCACATCTGGATCATTTACCTCGAGCTAGGTTTTCTGTCATCATTTCAACCCTTGAAACAATTTTTTTCTACTGATTTTCGAAGATTCGATGTTACGTCCGACTATCACGATGTTCACAATTCATCACTTATCCTTCGAGTTAAGGATAATATAAACATTTCATTGAGAACATACATAGTTTTTATTAGTATTTATTAGCATTATTTAAAGACTTTTCTGCCATCATCAGTATCATATACCTGATTTTTGATATTTAAACAGCATTGTTCGTCATCCAACACTACTTTTCATCACTATATTTCAGTATACTCTCAAAATCCATCTTATACTTCATCATATCTTTGATCTGGATTCCGAAGGCTATTCCGTTCCCGCGTGTCAATAAATGTATTTCTTCTTCTTCTTGATCTTAACTATTCGAATCTTTTCCAATTCAAAGTCATTCTGAGATTCATCATTGAGAAATTTAGCATACGTTCCAGTTTCTCTTTTGTTATTAGGTATAATCTGGTATCCACTACCTCAGCTGTATTACAAAGATGATGAAGATTTTACCCATGTATCATATAAATTATCGAGATATGCTTATCTTATCCCCTCCCCCTCCTAAACTTACTTACATACGAATGTAACACGTCCACATTAGTTTCCCTAAGCAGACTTCCTTTTTTCCTGCATACATTTATGAATGATATCTCTCACTCTTTTGATTCTTGTTTGTCCATTCTGAGATAACTGTTATTTTCCACACTTGTCAATATTTATTCGAACCGACTTATATCATCTTCGGAGATTTCATCTTCCAGCACTTGTAAACAAAATTTTGAGATTTGAATGTTCATTTTCTGTTTATTCTATGACGAAACGTTTGTCTCCGCTTGTTCTCAACGTATCACTGACTCCATTTTGAGAACCAGCTAGCTATTATAAGTTGATTACCTAGGTGAGAAATGTTAGGCGAAATGTTTTGCGAAGAACCACATGTAATCAACTTATAATAATCAACTTATAAAATGGAGTCAGTGATACGTTGAGAACAAGCGGAGACAAACGTTTCGTCATAGAATAAACAGAAAATGAACATTCATATCTCAAAATTTTGTTTACA
>SDVV010025654.1:0-12385 GCA_016164225.1 Gammarus roeselii | reverse complement strand
AAAAAATGGGGGAAAGTTGTCAAGACAAGAAGAGAGATAAGTTAATGCAGCTTCAACAAAACAAACGAGGTAAAAGGAGTAACCAAGGTGAAAGCATAACCAGGAAGGGGTAGAGAAGGAGAGATACTGAAGAGTGAAGAGTAGAAGGGTCCGAAAGGAAATAGGGTGTTCACCCCCCCCGGTTGGATCGTAACCCCGTGCGACCCGTGAACCAGTAGCTTTAGGGGGGGAGAAGAAGAAGGAATAGTCGTAGAAAAAGGTTGCAAGAAAGAAAGGGCGCAAATCGGCTGTTATTTGTTACCCGAAAGGAGAATAGTTAGACCCGGTATGTGTATGTTTGAGTGTGCGTGTCCGTGTGCGCGTGCGTGTGTATGTGTGTGTTAGTGTGCAACGACTATTAGGAGAGTTGTTAAGAAGGAGTCTGAGACAAGTTAAAGGAAATTGAAACTAAACATTAGATGCAAATGAGGTAAATAAAAGTTAAGCAAATCAGGATGGGGAAGAAAAGGAGATAGTGAAGGGTGAAGAAGAGGGGAGCCTGAACGGAAGTAAGGGTGATCACCCCCCAGGTTGGGCCGTGACTCCGTGCGGCCAGTGAACCTAACAGATGCCTAGGGGGGGGAGGGGGGTTCTTGGAGCTAGTTGAGAAGCGGTTCCGCTCTGAATTGCCTCTGGGGGGTGTATTAGGAAGGTCTAGGAACCGGCTCCTGGAAAAGTATGTGCGTCGACATTCCGTCAAGGTGGGGCACTCTGCCAAGACATGGGCTATTGTAAGAGGGTCTAAACAGTATGGGGGTGGCGACGCCTCCATTAGGTGTCTGTGCGTTAGTCTGCTATGTCCAATTCTCAATCGGCATGGAGTTATCTCAGTCCGTCGAGATTGGTTGCTTGAAGAAACCCAAGGTTTGGTCGTGTCTTTAATAATACGCAATTTATTTCTCATAGGAACATCAGACCATTTCATGTTCCATTTATTCCGCACAGTGGTAGTCCAAGGTCTGCAGTGAGAAGCTCAATACGATCGAGTGGCTCGGAGAGAGAGCAAAGTTGGGAGTAAGCTGCTGGATTGTTGTCACATCGATTTTAGTAAATTATACGAACGGAGAGCGTGAAGTGCGCGGGAGGGAGGGGGGCGGGAGTGCGGGGGTCATACCGAGGGGCCCTAAGAAGCTCAAAGTGTAGAGGACCTGCAATGGATTAATACAGCACTAATTATCAGCATTAAGCATTGAGACCAATAATGTGACGACGACCGATCAGGTACCAAAAGATCAGATTTGAACTTAGTTGAGCGAACATGGAGACAAAACCAACACGAAAAACAGGATTACAAGTCCACTATTATCTAGGTAGATGATAGTATTATTGTACCAAATAGGACAAAATCCCTCGTCTGCATCATTTGGAGTCTGGATGGGAATACATTTTCCCTCTGTCAGTGTCTAGCATGCTACAAAAAAAAAAGATAAAACATTTCAATAATTAAAGAATATCCGTTATTAACTCTACGTAACAGAACGTCATTCAAACACAAATCAAAACATAATACAAGTGCTGCATGCACTTCATGCTCCCACAAAAAGTAGTTCACTTTGTTATCAGATTGTGTCATTCAGTTTACAATTGAGCGCGAGATTTCATCTTTGGCAAAAAACATAAATTATAACATTTTCTATCATCCTGTTTATTTCTCAACTAATATAACACCAGATGGTGGGGCAGCAATCTGGTCGAGGCCCCTGATATACCGGTGACGCGTCCATACGAAGCCTTGTAGCCGGGGTGTTAGAATCTTGCTACCGTATCCACCGCATGTCGTAGAAGACGACTAAAAGAGCGCTCCGTAGCCGGGAGTAGAATCGTGCTTATGTCACCCTGCGTGTCGTGAAAGACGACCTAAAGGGGCGGGGCGAAGGGGGTATGGAATCCCTTTCTCTGTAGGATCCTTCCTCAAAGACGGTAAGACGAGCGGGGTAGGAGAGTCTCACGCCTCTCTGCACCCTATTGTTAGAGTTCGCTGAATGTGCGTGACTGTAGTACGAATGAGGTAAAGAGGAGAGAGATTGGTGAGATGTTTGTGAGGAGGAAGTTTGATGTGTTGGCGCTTAGTGAGATGAAATTGAAAGGTAAGGGCGAATGTGAGTTTGGTGTAGTAAGTGGAAGAAAGTCTGGTGTGAAGGAAGGTTGAGCGCGAGAAGGTGTTGTCTTGATATTAAGTGATCGGTTGACTAGTAGCGCTACCGAATGGAAGGAGGTGTCCTTAAGATTGATGTGAGTGAAAGTTAAGCTAGTCGTAGAAAGGTAGCCTTGTGAGTGCTTACGGAGCTGGCAGCAAGAGGGGTGAAGAGGAGAGGGAGCAATTTTGGACTGACGTGAGTGAGTGTATTGAGAGTTTTGGAGGTCATTTATTAATGCGAGAGTTGGAGATGTGGTGGAGGAGAATGTGATAGTAAGGTATGGCGTTCCCGGTAGAAATGGCAGTGGAGAAAACCTGATAGGTCTCTGTATGGAGCAGGAGTTGGTGGTTGGGAACAGTTTGTTCAAGAAGCCAGATATCCACAAGTACACATGGGTAAGGATGGCCCGTGGTGCAGTGGTGGAGTGAGCACTGATGGATTTTGTGCTGATATCGAGGAGAGTGGTGGGGAGGCTGTTGGATGTGCGGGTGTTGAGAGGGGAGGGTGGAGGAGTGTCTGACCATCTGCTGGTGGAAGGTAAATTAAGAGTGGAGCAGAAGTGGAAGGGCAACAAAGGAGTGGGAGGAGGAAGAGAGGTCGTGAAAGTGAATGGACAGAATGTGAAAAGTATGAGGGTGTGAGGTGCGCCTTGCCGTTGGCCACCCCCCTTTCTGGGAGATGCGGCCTAGTGTCTGTATTTGTGTGTCCTACTGGCCGAGTGAGGATTGTTCAGGTCTACACTATTACCTGTACTGAAATAAAACATGGAATGATTCAAGTACGCGTCGATAGTCAAAGGACTTTGAACCAATAATAAGGAATGATGTGATAGACAAAAAAGAATGATAAAACGCGCAGCAGATGATTAACGTAGGAGCTAGAGGTGCCCAAACAAACATTTTCTAAAAGTGAGCATAATCTTTCGAATATAAATAGATGAAGCATTTGAAGCTTCCATGACATGATCACAACCAATTTACTAGAAACTTACATGTGCATTGCTAGTGCACAAGTAAAACAGGTAGTTACTTGAAAACTGAACAATACTAGAAGGAAATAAAGGAAAATAGATCATAGGATTCATACAGAGCCCTGATCGTACGCGGTAGAAAACATTTTGTACAAGTTGGACTATTCCTAAGAGTGTATGGCTTTCCAATCCCCCTTTATGGATATCAAAAATAAAATTTTGAGTAATTTAAATGCAGTCAACCAGAATTTAAGCTCTTGAAATTGCTGCTTATGTTTTGAATCATCTGGACTGCCACAAACATTTTTTATAAACAGAGGCAACAGCTGACTGAACTGCCTCAATGAAGATCATCTCCCTTCCATTATTCCCAAATTGCTTTCAATTGAATAATCATCTAATATAGGTATATATCAAGTCTCTAAATCTATATAGAGCTAAGTATTATAAGCGTAGAGTGAATTCGTTCACAAGACTGGCAAGACGCAGAACACGAGCGGTACGCCGGCTACATGGCAGCCAATGGACCTCTAAACAGATGGCAGTAACACAATACTGCCTGACCGTCAGGCGCTGGACAAGAACGCAAACACCACAAAATGACGCAGAATTCATTCGACATCAGCGTAAATAACCGCATCGATCCTCTAGACTGAATCATGAAGTTTTTGTAAATTGTGTGGCCAACAATGGAGATGTAAGAGTACCTCAACAGATCACGACCTACATTCACTACAAAAGCAGGAAAGACATGCAGAGGCACACCATCTACGATAGTTCATAATTGACACGTTACAAATGGTATTAAAACATTTAAATTCGACAGACAGACACGTGGGAGTAGAGTACCTACTCCAGCCAACTCTGGCATGGAAATAGCACTACCTTGGCTTCCACCAGAGTGGATAATAACGAGCCTGTAAAATCAGGCCCACACTGTTGCTGAAATAGGAACAACTTTGAACTGATACTACTGAAATAGCAAACACACAACCCCAATAAATTGGAAACATTTACTTTCAATAAGCTAGTCTTTTGGAAACCTATTTCCCAGATCCTACTTCACTAAAGATGTTGGCAGGTATCCTGGCAGGACAAGATTAACTGTAACACCCTGGCTAACTAAATCAACCACAACTAATGAGCCTAGCTTGCTCAGGGCGGTAACAGGGTGTAACTCTTGTGGAGGCTGGGAGAGGGTATCCTCGATGAGCTTGAGGACATGGAGGACGCGTCTTGTGAGGACACTCGCGAAGACCCTGCGGCTACAGCAGTGGCGCCGCCGTTGGTGTACTGGTGGTGGAGAGGCACCGAAGCGGCGTCGTGGAAGGGCTGGTGCAGGTTGGCGCTACTTCTGCTATTGAGGCAGCGGTGGCAGTCAGGGGAGTAGAGGTTAGGGAAATACTGCCTGTAGCAGACGTAGGCCAGGCACATCCCCAGTAGAGAACCCACCAGCACGTCTGCAACATTTACACCAAGAGTTTTAATATAAAGAGGCGAAGGATCGCAAGGATACTTACGTGAATACTTGGGAGTGTCTTTGCTGTAGAGCGGGTCATCGCATAGCTGCCAACTGACTACTTACTGGTGACATTATCCACCATAACTGTAAAATTCCCATTAGCTGGTTGATAATACTTTTTTCCAGTCGGACGCCGGCTCGGCGGTGCGTTCGAGTAGAGTTGTTCCCACGGTAAGATACAAACGCAAGGACGAATCCAATAGGATGAGGTGGGAGGGGAGGGAGGGAGGCCGACGGCAAGACGCACTTCACACTTCTCTCATGCAATCTCATACTTACCAAGCCTTACTACTTCAACACTAAAGGGTACGGCCTGGAACCGGAACAAATACTTCTTTCGGGTCAGGAGTGAGGTCCGAAATCAGTGACAGCAGCAAGGCCTGACAGCTTTTACTGGTTTAGCCCAGCTGCGTTATAATAGCTGGGCCCTACCCCACCCGCATCGATCCCGTTTCTCAACGAGATGACAAGGGCGGGAAAGCGCGGCAGAGCCGTGTCAAAACTCATCCATTTAGAATTATTCTCCACTCACACCCAAACCAAGTGAGATACAGATACAGACTAGGCCGAAATCCCCCTACAAGGCGGGTGGCAAACGGCAAAGCGCACCTCACACTCTCATACACTCACACTCGCACACCTTAGCTCTTTTGCACAAAAGGGTCCGGCCCGGGACCCCGCAACACACCCTCCAGGTCATGAGTGCGGTTCGAGGTTAGTGTCGACAGCAGGGCCCGACAGCGTGACTGGTTTACCCCTGCCGTGTCATGATTGCCGCCCCCCCCACCCCCGCCCACGACCATCCCGTCTCTCAACGATATGCCTAGGGCGGGAAAGCACATCAGGGCAGCGTCAAAACTCACCCGTTCACTATCATTCTCCACTCACGTCTATCAAGTGCACGCTCTCTCGCTCCCTCCACACTCACGTCTCCCCTTCCTAACGCCTGCTTCACACCATCCATCCACCCAAACCTCGGTCTCTCTCTAGGCTTACGTCCACACGCCTCTGACGTCCACTAACGAACCACGTCGTTAGTGGACCTGTCTCTCAGCGACACTCCAGTCAAGCTCCTCAAATATTTCATCTCGAAAACATTCAACCCCTCTCTTTGATTCTATCCCCAACGTCCTGCCGCTCATTACGCTCTTCAGTGCACCCAGCACTTTACACCCCGCCTTCACTCGCGACTTCACCCCAGTTTCCACTAATTCAGTCTTCTCCACACGGAGCCCAGATACTTAAAACACTGAACTCCTTCCAACAACTCTCCATTTAGGAGGACACTAATTCTGCTCGCATCGACAGTTTAGACGTTTAAAAAAGTTTAGACGAAACGGATCTCCGCTTTAAATCGTTTAGAATTTCAAGAGTTATATGTATGCACGCCAGTGCGTACAGGTAGCATCGTCGAGATTGGTACAAGGTTTACGGCTACACGGACAAGGTAAGATCCGACAGCAACGCAACACAATGTTTACAGCTACGCGGTTTGATTTCGACGATCCGAACACTCTTCTGCCCTATACAAGTGAAGGCTGCCATAACTCGTCATTCATTAGGGCTGGTGAAAAACGGCTGCTAGTCAGAAAAACTGAGGGGACTGCCAGCATAGGGCTTAAGGAAAGCAGGAGGTGCTGATTTTCTGGGCTGTGATGTAAGGAAAACCTTGTGGTAACCGTTGTTTCTTCAAGATAGCAAGGGGAGGAGGAGGCGTCCTATGGCTCTCACTACATTACAGAGAAATAGCTTTTTATCGAGAGAATCGAAATAACAAAAGTTATATTCTCTTCCATTCGTAGATTCGTAGGAGCCATAGTGCAAGCATGCGCTTCTACTTTTGTTCGAGTGAATCTTGAGGGAACATTGCAGACACCTTTTTTGAGAGAATCTTGATAACATGAATCGAAACTAGTTTTCGACCGTTTTCAACATTTTTATGTCTCAACATTTTTAGAAAATTTTCAAACAATATTTTTTTTTTTTCGATTTTCAATGTACTCAACCTTATTGCCGGAATCGTTGTTTCTATGTCTTGCGACTATACCGTCGATATTTTGGGTCCTATGTCTTGCGACTATATCGTCGATGTTCGGGGTCCAATGTCTTGCGACTATATCGTCGATATTCGGGGTCCGATGTCTTGCGACTTTATCGACGATCCGAAAACTTTCCCGCCCTATATAAGTGAGGGCCGCCATACCTCGTCATTCATTCGTGCTTCACGCTTCCCCACGACAGGTTGTCGCAGCGCTACAGCTTAACTGCCCACTAAGACTGCAACGGTCTTTGAATCTGCTTAACAGCAGATAAGAAACGGTACTCCACGGCTCATCTGGGCAGTGAATTAGTGATCCACTGTCACTAGAATCACAGATGGGACCTGCAATTGCAGAAAGCGTACCGTTTAAGCTGTAGCTGTGACACCTGCAAATAGCTGACACCATCGATGCTTGGTTTTGAATTCAGCAGTTTGAGGACAGCTATTCATACCAACATGCAGATGAGTACGTGTCATATATGACGTTTTTCGCGAACCGTCTAACATGAAGTTTTCTATCCTTTTCGTATGGCAGATGCCCGCCCTAAGACGATGCCGGCCGTAGGCCGATGCCCGCTACAGGTAGAAGCCCGCTACTGCTGTTGGATCGTGAAGTCAGCAGTCTGCGGACAGCTTTTCACACCTATATGCAGATTATTACATGTCAGATAGGCTGTTGCGCGGCCTGTCAGTTGACAGCGACGCCGTCTGGACAACATGCCGAAGCAGCGTCGGGCTGCCGCCTCAGCAGACGACACGCGGCTAATAAATGACACGGTAAGCGGATGCCTGCGATCTGCAGATGAATGACTGCAATACGCAGAGGCCTCCTACTGCTGTTTGGTCGTGAAGGCAGCAGTCTGCGGACAGCTTTTCAATCTACAGGCAGATTAATACGTGCCAGATAGGCTGTTGCGCGGCCTGTCAGTTGCCACCGACGCTATCTAAATCATACGACAACAACATGCCGAAGCAGCGTCGGGCTGCCGTCTCAAAAGACGACACCCAGCTACCAAATGACACACGGTAAGCGGATGCCTGCAATCTGCAGATGACTGCTATACGCAGAGGCCTCCTATTAAGGTTTGGTCGTGCAGATTATTACGTGTCAGATAAGCTGTGGCGCGGCCGATCAGTTGCCGCCGACGCCATCTAGAATCTTACGACAGCACTCAGCCAAAGCGGCGTCGGGCTGCTGTCCTCGCAGACGACAACCGGCTAACAAATAGCACACGCTAAGGTGATGCCTGCAATATGCAGATGCCTACAATAGGCAGCTACTTGCTATGGATGTGTGGTCATCAGACAGCGGTTTGTGGACAGCTTTTTACAATTATTACGTCCCATAAAGGCTGTTGCGCGACTGGTCAATTGCTTCACGACATCTTGGATCGTAGGACAACGCGCTTTCGAGCGGTGTCGGGTGCCTCCCGACACCATCTTTGATCGAACGACAACGCGCTGCCGAGCGGCGACGGGCTGTCGTCTTAGCAGACGACAACCAGCTAACGTTAACACGCACTCTAAGCGGATGCCTGCTATACTCAGATGCCCGCTTTAGGCAGATACCAGCTATTGATGTTTGGTCATGAGAGAGCGGTCTGCTGGCAGCCTTTCATAATAATTACGTGCGGTAGGTTGCCGGCCATTAGGTTGCCGCCCGACGTTATCCTGGATCGTCTGACAACACCCAGCCGAGCGGCGTCGAGCTCCCATCTTAGCAGACGACAGCCGGCTAACAAATGACGACACGACAACTAATACGATAGGGTACGGAAAGGTGTGTTGCACACCGTATCGTATTTTCGTGATTTGGTTATTATAGGTATGGAAAATAAATCTTCTGAACGATAATAGCTCGTTCAGAGCATCATTTAAAGCAAGTCTACTCAACGACAGTAGCTCGTTCAGAGCAAGTACACTGAACGATGATACCTCATTTAGAGCATTGTTCAAAACAAGTCGACGGTGCAATGATAGCCCGTTATGAGCATCACTTGGAACAAAGCTCCTGAACAATGATAGCTCGTTTAGAGCATCCTTAATCCTGAACAATGATAGCTGTTTTGAGCATCGTTTAAAGCAAGACTTTTCCGACCGATGATAGCTCGGTTAGAGCATCATTAAAGCAAGTCTTCTGAACGATGATAGCTGGTTTAGAGCATCATTTACAGAATGTCCGCTAAATAATAATAGCCTGTTTAAAGCATCATTTAAAGCAAGACTTTTGAGTGAAGGTAGCTCGTATAGAGCATCATTAAAGGGAGTCTTCTGAACGAGCAAAACTCGCTTAGAGGATCCTCTTTAGCAAATATACCGTACATTGATAGCTCGTCTAGAGCATCATTTAAAGCAAGTCTATGGTGCGATGATAGCTCTTTTCGAAGCGTCATTTGAAACAAATCTTCTGAACAATGATAGCTCGTTTAGAGCATCATTTAAAGCAGATCTTCTGAACAATGATAGCTCGTTTAGAGCATCCTTTATAGCAAGAATACTGTACGATGATAGCTCGTTTAGAGCATCATTTAAAGCAGATCTTCTGAACAACGATAGCTCGTTTAGAGCATCCTTTATAGCAAGAATACTGTACGATGATAGCTCGTTTAGTGCATCATTTAAAGCAGATCTTCTGAACAATGATAGCTCGTTTAGAGCATCCTTTATAGCAAGAATACTGTACGATGATAGCTCGTTTAGAGCATCATTTAAAGCAGATCTTCTGAACAATGATAGCTCGTTTAGAGCATCATTTAAAGCAGATCTTCTGAACAATGATAGCTCGTTTAGAGCATCCATTAGCATGTATACTGCACGATGATAGCTCGTTTAGTGCATTCGTTATGGCAAGTAAACTGTACGATGATAGCTCGTTTATACGATGATAGCTCGTTTATACGATGATAGCTTGTTTAGAGAATCCTTTATAGCAAGTATACCGTACTATGATAGCTCGTTTAGAGCATCATTAACAGTAAGTCTACGGACCGAGGATAGCTCGTTTAAAGTATCATTTGAAGTAAGTCTTCTGAGCGATGATAGCTCGTTTAGATCATCACGTAAAACATATCCTCTAAACGATGATAGCTTGTTTAGAGCATCCATTATAGCAAGTATACTGAACAATGATAGCTCGATTAGAGCATCATTTAAAGCAAGACTTCTGAACGATGATAGCTCGGTTTGGAGCACTATTTATAAACATGTCTTCTGAACCAGAGGATCATGTGTAACATATAACGTCCCGCGGATCCAAAGTCAGTGTCGCTCTGCAAACCCTACGATATACAGTGGCTTCTCAGCAACATTAACTGCATTGGGTCATAAGCGTATTACCGCCCCAGCGTCTTTACGGACGCTAACAATGCTTGACAGAGAAATCCAACGCTAACAGTGGTTTCAGGTCGACATTGCATGAGTCATTGCACAATAATAGAACAAGGAACCACACTCATACAAGCATTATTTTGTGCTATGTGGCGGTGATTGCGAGCGTATATTTGGATCAGAACATCCACCTCATACTTGTCTCTGCATTGCTTCAGTAACGATGTCCTAAATCACCTAAGCGACAGGCGAGCGATCGCGAGTCACAGGACGGCTCCTGAAACCCAGAGATCCCTCTGATGTTCACGTCACAGGCTCACAATATGCCTATCCACCGCCCAACGATGACATACCTACCGAATGCCTAAGGCACCCCAGCGGTTTAGAAGGTCACGTATTTCGGCCAGTGAGGTGCAATATATGCCCATGAAAGTGTCTCCAGGCAGTCCTACCTTTGAGAAGTTTAAGAACAAATGTCGTGCAGTGAGACAGAGCCTCCTAATAATCATATAAAAGTTCAAGTGCAAAGGCTCTAACTTCATTTCCTCTCCGGTAGACCTGACGAGCACCACTGTTCGGTCCTCGTCCGGAGGTCCACTCTTTTTCTCCCACCGGCTACTTCTAAGAAGCTTTCAACCCAGCTTCTTAAATGTGTCTTTGCGGGTGAGTGACAACAAGCCAATCGAGGGGTGACTATCAAAGATGACTGGTATAAGCCCCAATCGAGGGACTTATACCAGATGCACTCCCGAAACTCACCACTCAAATTGACGACACAATGCCCACCAATTCGGCCCCAAAGAAACTCGAACCCGGGTCGAATGCTCACTTTGCGCTTACATCAGGCTGCCATAGAATCAGGGCCCTGATGGAATTTGTCAATGCGCCGATCCTCCCCCCAAAGGCTCGCTTCAAGACCACTAGGGCAAGATCGTTTTTCCTTCCCAGCACATTACTACAGAAGTACGTACGAAGGATCTCCAGCTTCGCGTTCAGGTTGCTCAGAACCTGTGCGGCTATATCCTCAACGCGTCACTGACGGGTAATCTTGCTCGCATCCGTGATCTCATCTTAACTGATGGCATGCGAGTTACCCCACAGTCAATGCATTGTTTGTCAGAGCGCTCCACAGGCTCTATTCACGAACTGTGGTCGTGATCCCTGATCGAGCGGCTCAGTGACGATACAAAATTCGCCTTCAGACTCTGGACAAGCTTGCTCCAGTCTGTTTGGGCAGCCGTTCTTGCAGGATCAATTTTTCAACCTCAATCCCTCACCGACGGGGCGATCTTGAAAGCTTTCCAGGCGCTTGAAACCTTCCAAAGCAGAACGGAGGTCTTCTTTTTTGTGGCCCCCTCCACTTCAGGTTTTGAGACCCCTGCACCGCCAGTGGCACAGAAGCCTCAGCAACCCCAGCAGAGGGTCGCACTGGGTTCCTTTACGTGGCCAAAGTGATTGACAAGCATGGCCAGAATGCTCGATGGGAAGGAGGTCGCAGAGAGGGTTGGGGAGGCTCAGCAGCCAAACGACCCTCCCTCCCTCTGCTCAAGTCCTCATGTGACTACGGAAAGCAGGACCGCCCCCATTCCCGTCAGTGCTGACGCTCTTCCGGTGGCCCTCAAAAGTCATCTAGCACACGGGAGCGAGGCAACGCCTTTGGTCAAATGCATACTTTCCAGAGGCCTCGCTTGGTGAAGGGCGCCACGACCCCCTTCTCTCGATTACACTACCTCTCACCGACAACCCGAGGACGTTTTCAAACCACTCGTGTTAGATTTCCTGCAAACAAGCCTAATCAAGACTGTGCCCAGGCAACTGGCCTTCGTGTCTCGCATCTTTGCGGTTCTCAAGACCTCGGGAGGGGATCGCTTAGGGATCGACCTTTACAGGCACAACAAATACATCCCGATAATTACATTCTGGATGTCCAACCCGCAAAGAATACGGGCCGTGCCGAAGCATCCTCTCTGGTTCACCAAGTTGGACATCAAGGAAGATTTCCCGCACGTCCCACTACATTTCAGGTTCCAAAGTACCTGACCCCATTACCAGGGAAGAGGTACAGGAGGCGGTGGACGCGATGAAAGCAGGGGAAGCCCCTGGTTTGGATGGAGTTGCAACCGAGTGCCTGAAGAAGGGTGGAGTAACGATTGTCGAATGGTTGGTGAGGTTACTGAACTTGTGTTTTGCGGCAGGCGTGGTACCGAGTGAGTGGCGCAGTGCCTGTATTTTCCGCTATATAAGGGCAAAGGAGATAAAAATGAATGCTGCAACTCGAGAGGTATCAGTCTGTTATGTGTTGTTGGTAAGTTGTACGGGAGAGTGCTGATCAAAAGGATTAGAGACAG
>SDVV010025653.1:0-12385 GCA_016164225.1 Gammarus roeselii | reverse complement strand
AAGGATTTCCGACGAAAAGTATCGGTTGTTAAATATGTTTTATTCTTAAATTATCACTTTCCTTTATTCCTGGGCTCAACCTTTTGAGGCTCTTACGTACAGCTTCCAGCTGCTGATTGGCTGCCCCTTCAGGCGGTTGTTGGCGCCACACGAGCTTATTGGCTGCCCTCCAGGGTTGTTTTGCGCCACAATTTTGGCACTGCCACCACTGAGGGAATCCCGCCATCAGAGGGAATACTGCATCTGTGGCACATTTCAGTGGAGGTTAATACAATGACTTAAATATGTATGATACCTTAATGTTACATTGTACAGTTTATAATTTAATACTAAAGGCTGTATATCTATACATACATAATTTAACGTGGGGGAGAGCAATGCAGGACTTGGCTTGCAAACCCTTACACACCTATACCAAGCTGGTACTAATTTGTGCTTTCTTGTCTGTAATTGATATGTTGTTGCTAACTAAATTGTGATACAATGCTTCATTAAACTTTCCTTTAATCTAGGACTTAGCATTCCCAGATCCTTGTTGCCGCGCTATGCGCTGATTGGGTATCGCTTGGCTTTGCGGAGGGATTCCCGCTGTCAGAGGGGGACTGTCGTCATAGGGACTGCAGTTGGCGTGTGAAAGGATTCCCGCCGCCGGGGGAAAACTGCATCTACGACACATTTCCAATGGAAGTTAATACAATGGTATAACATATAATACATTTATCTCAAAAGTACTATATAATTTACTGAGTGTGAATTTATGGTAATTGTTGTGAGGGAGAGCAATGCAGGACTCGACTTCACGAGCCCTAACAAATGTATAAGCATACCTCTAACAGATTGATTACGGTGCTTGCTCTCTTTCTCTCTGACTGCTTACAAACCAAGCAGTTCAGTTACTTAAAGATGTAATGCAAGTAATTGGTGTTCCACTTCTAAAGCGTAAAACGCAGGACTCGTCTGATATAAATAATTATATGCAAATTGCTCTTGCTACTTCAATTTGCAAAGTACTGGAGCAGATCATTCCCGCAAGGCTGCAATCGTATTTGTTCACGGCGGACATTTAGTTTGATTTCAAGAAGGACCATATTACAGATATGGCGATATTTGCATTGACACAAACAGTAGAATACTACAGAAATAAAGATTCTCCTGTCTTTGTGCTTCCTAGATGCAAAGAAAGCGTTTCATAGAGTAAATCACTGGACTATGTTCATGAAATTAATTGAGAGGGAAGCCCCTTCTCATATCGTAGAGTTGCTTGTGTTCTGGTACAGCGAACAGGAAGGAGGTCAATTGTCATCATTGTCATATGATGTTAACACTGATGATCCGGATTTCCTATTATGCAAGGAGAACGTATGGTGTCATGTTGTCCATTGCTGTGTTAATAATCTTAGCTATGACGACGATATGGTGTTAATAGCTTCAACTCTATCTGCACTGCATAAACTTCTAGATATTTGTAGTAATTTTACTCGGCTCTGTGATATTGTGTATAACACCTCAAAAACTGTGAGCATGTTGGTCTAGCCAAAAGGTCCTAAGCGTTAGCTCTCGACTGATGTTAAGCTTGAAGGTGTCACACTGGATTTTGTGTAGATTTCAATTATCCTTGGCATATTGTTTCTGCAGATTGCACTGATGATAAGGATGTTGCTAAGCAGACCAGGCAACAGAATGCCGTTGGTAATATGCTAATATGGAAGTTCTCCTTTGCACCAGAGGGAGCAAAACACAGCTTTTTAAATCATTCTGCTACCCAATTTACTGCAATTCACTGTGGAGAGATTTCTGTCAATACAATATGAGAAAACCGACAGTGAGCTACAGTGTAGCTTACGTCGACTGATGCAGATCCCACGTTCGACGTCCGCGAGCAGAGTATTTGCAGAGCAAGCATCGGATCACGATAAAGTACTTAAGCGGCAGACAGCCTCATGACTAGAGTAATGTCATCTAACAATAAAATCCTAATTGCAATCTGCACCAGTGATGCGCTCTATGGGCTGTCAATGTTAGGACGTTGGGAAGAAATACTGTACACACTAAAAGGAAGATAATGTGTCCGTCAAGAATAAAATTGCTATGATTCAATGTGCTTCTTGATTTGACGGTTTTGCCTTAGTATCCTCGCGGATTTTTCATATATCTGGTATATTGAGTTTTGTATCAATGTACTTCTGTGTCTATGATGTTTTTAATAAAGTGTATTTATTAATTCAAGTCCCCAAGCCTTTAAACCTGTAAAAGATACGATTTTTTTTGGTAACGCGCAGTGGTGCAATTGTATACCATGGATGCATCAATACATAAGTTGGAACACGTACCATTGCTCCGCGAATTAGAACTACGTACTTAGATTAGCACGTACGTTTGCAAGGTTTGCCCCGCGAGTTAAGAAATACATACTTTTGCCGCGCGAGTAAGAAACACGCTAGTTTATTTTCAGGCAGAGTAGCCAGCAAACATGTGAGAGAGGTTCCAGGACAGCTGGGAGGTTGCGAACTTTACAAAGGGTGTACTATAGGCAGTCTGCTGCCAGACTAAAGATATATACAAGCCCCAGGTAGGTTCTCGTAGGAAAACATTGTGTATGACAACTGTGATGGTGTCGCGCCGACGTCTTACGTTATGTTGCGGCGGCTTGACATATTTGCTGGCTACGTTTCGAGCATATTATTGGAACCTTGCCTTCCCAACCTAACCTAACTCAGAATTACGTGTTCCGAACCTGCCGGGCAAAGTACGTGTTTCTGACCCACGGGACAAACGCACGTAATATTAGTGTACGTATTTCTAACCCGCCCGGCGAATATGTATGTTGAATAAGTCAACCTGTCGTTCATATTTTGGTCCCTAAACTCTCAATAAATATATTCAACAGCACGCATTATAAAGTAATGCGTTGGCACAAAGCCTCTATCTCATGTCTCATGATATCAAAAATGCACCAGGATGACGTATATTGATATATCATGTATGTACATGAAGGCAAGTACGGTACAAAATCAAAATTTATACTGTGGTGCACACCCTGGTTCAGTTTGATGCTGCGGGGTAGTGACCCTGTGACATTTTGTTGCGTGCAGCTGGATATATTTGCTGGCTTCAATGCGAGCATATTATTGAAACCTTCCTAATCAACTTGACCTAACTTGGGAGCATGTATTCCTAACCTGCTGTTCAAAAGGACCTGTTCTTAACCTGCGGGGCCAATGTACATATTTTTCTATGGTACGTTGTTCTAACCCGGGAGGCAAATGTACCTTCGTGTTATTACTTATATATTGTCTGCCACGTGGTATCCAACTATCCCATCATATCCACCATGGTATCTGAAATGATCTTGTACCTTACAGATGAAGGCTATGCTTATTGTATAGAGATCACTAGTTTATTATGTAAAGGGTGCAAGACTGGTACTCTGGTTCACATGTAGGATTTATAGAGCAAGACTGCAGGGTAACTATATTACAAACAAAAGTAGAATTCTCGCCTCTGAAGCAGAACTACAATTTCTTACATGGGGCGTTGCCCGCTGGAGTATCATTGGCCGACGGGCTTTAGCAAAGTGATAGCTGACTCAGAACCTGATAAAATCATAGTATTTTGTAACAAATGAATTGAGTTGGTTCAGCAACAGGATCTTTAGACCAGCAGGTCAATTCTTTTTATTCAATTTTTGGTGTGACATCTCTAATATTGATCTAAGCATCAAAGTTATGGGTGCCTGCAAACCATAAGATAAGTTTGAACACCTTCTCCTAGGAGCATGTAGCTAAATATGTGTGTAACAGTGTTTGTATTTACGCAAGTAGACACATCACAGTATACACATGTACAGATAAATAAGGGTACAGAAGTAAGCAATTAGCTACCTATTTAAATTGAGCACAAGCTAAATGACCTAAACCTTATCAACAAAACTTGTATCTGTACACAGTAATGAGCAGTTGGCTATCAGATACCTATTTTTAGAGAGGAGGGAGACAACACAGACTGCCGGTAATGCCCCATTAAAGAAAAAGAAATTGCAGTTCTGCTCCAGAGGTGAGAATCCTTGCAGAACTTACTAATTTCATCTCATGGGCATTGCCAACTGGAGCATAGAATAGCAAGTTGTTAAAATTTTGAATACTCTAATATACCAGGATAGGGAGGCAATCTTAATTATAGCTACATGGATTCACCTGGAAAGGGTTCATAAAATAGCCTTGCCCTGTGATCCGATATAATTCTTTCAACTTGTGAATCATCACAAGATTTTGTTATAAAACCTCATAAAAATGTGGGCATTTGTCCAGTCACAGGCTTGTACTATTTGAGCAATAGTAACGCCTTTGGCAAATGCGTTTGACAATCCAGCTCAACGATACAAATGGGCTGCATAGTCTGCAATGTCGGGCAGTCTAAGGGCAAGTTTTAACCATCTAGCAATAGTTTGCTTAGACACTGGGTGCTTTGTTGCCCAGAAAATAAATAGTTCAGTGGGTTTGGGTTTTCCTGTGGCAACCTTTTGTGACTAACAGAACTACTGTATGATCAATTGCCTGATGAACAAATTTCCATTTTATTTTCTGTTCCATTATTTTGCCAGTCCTTTGCAGTATGGCATGCTATGGCATTTGTGCCTCCTGTCATCCTCTGCACTCTGGCCTTGCTGGGGTGTGGGTTGGTCTTGAGGCAACCAAGGTGAGAAACCTCAGCTGCTGGGTAAGCAAGCGTTTTAGTCATGTAATAAAAAACATAGTCACCCATGTTCAGAGCCAGAATATTGGTGCTAACACATTTCACTATGTTGTTTCTGATGGTCTGTCTTGATGTTTTCAATTTTGTGTTGACCACTAAGGCTATAGTGTTATCAACAAGTTCAGTTTGCTCTACATAATAGAATGAAGAGTTTGGCCTCTATCCAATGAACTAAGAGCCAGTAGAGTTACAGTTTTATATTGTTAATTGTTTCATGGACAGACTAGAAGCAGGGTGCTATTCGGAAAGAAAGCTTAGGAGCTGGTACGTACTAAACTGCGGACGCCGTGGACGCTTCCATGGACACTTGTCTGTGGACGGGTAGTCCACAGCCACGGTTTACTATTTTGCGGACGCTGTGGACGCATTGAGACATGGACTCGTCATATTAAGATGAAGCGTCCATGTCCCAAGCGTACATAAGTACTATTTCATGGCCGCTTTTGGGATATGGACGCCTCAAAAAATATAAATAAGGGAATTGAAGCGGAAAATATATGAAATAAACTTAGTACGACAATGACGGAAAGAACTACACGAAAGTGTTCACCTCAATTTTGAAAGTCCTTCAAGTGCCACATGTCGAAATGAACTATACGGAGAAGTGATTACCTCAATTGTACAAATCATTCAAATGCGACATATCAGAAAGAACTTTACAGAAAAGTGATTTCCTTATTCGTGTAATTCGTCTGCTAGACTCATTATTTAGGTCTGTGGATGCCATCGTTCGAGGCATGTATGCCTCCAATGTGACCGTGGACGCCATTACTATAGTTATGGACGCATTACTTAGGTTTGTGGACGTCATCATTCAATGTGTGGACGCCATTAATTTAGCTATGGACGCCTCTGGACGCCTTACTTAGGTCCGTGGACGCCATCATTCAAGGCGTGGACGCCTCCAATTTAGCCGTGGACGGCATGGACGCCTTCAATATTGCCGTGGACGCCGTTATTTTTGCAATGGACGCCTTCCTTAGGTCCGTGGACGCCATCATTCATGGCGTGGACGCCATGGACAACTCCAATGTTGTCGTGAACGCCATTATTTTAGCTAAGGACGCCTTCTTTAGGTCTGTGGACGCCATCATTCATGACGTGGACGCCATGGACAACTCCAATGTTGCCATGGACGCCATTTTTAGGCTATGGACGCCTCTTGACGCCTTACTTAGGTTCGTGGACGCCATCATTCAAGGCGTGGATGCCATGGATGCCTCCAATTTGGCTGTGGACCCTACGGACGCCTCTAATATTGCCGTGGACGCCATTCTTTTTGCCATGGACGCCTTCCTCAGGTCCGTGGACACCATCATTCAAGTCGTGGACGCCATGGACGCTTCTAATATTGCCGTGGACTCCATTACTTTAGCTATGGACGCCTCTGGACGCCTTACTTAAATCCGTGGACGCAATCATTCAAGGCGTGGACGCCATGGACGCCTCCAATTTGGCCGTGGACGCCTCTAATATTGCCGTGGACTCCATTACTTTAGCTATGGACGCCTTACTTAAATCCGTGGACGCAATCATTCAAGGCGTGGACGCCATGGACACCTCCAATTTGGCGTGGACTCCATTAAATAAGCTATGGACGCCTCTGGTCGCCCTACTTCCGTCCGTGGACGCCATCATTCAAAACGTGGATGCCATGGACGCCTCCAATATTGCCGTGGACGCCATGACCGCTTCTAATATTGCCGTGGACGTCATTCTTTTTGCCATGGACGCCTTCCTCAGGTCTGTGGACGCCATCATTCAAGGCGTGGATGCCATGGACGCCTCCAATTTGGCCGTGGACGCCATGACCGCTTCTAATATTGCCGTGGACGTCATTCTTTTTGCCATGGACGCCTTCCTTAGGTCCTTGGACGCCATCATTCAAGGCGTAGACGCCATGGATGCCTCCAATTTGGCAGTGAACGCCTCCAATATTGCCATGGACTCCATTAATTTAGCTATGGACGCCTTTGGACGACTTACTTAGGCCCGTGGACGCAATCTTTCAAGGCGTGGACGCCTCCAATATTGCCGTGGACGCCATTATTTTTGCGATGGACGCCTTCCTTAAATCCGTGGACGTCATCATTCATGGCATGGACGCCATGGACAACTCCAATGTTGCCGTGCACGCTATCATTCAAGGCGTGGACGCCATGGATGCCTCCAATTTGCCCGTGGACGCCATGGACGCTCCTAATATTGCCGTGGACTACATTAATTCAGCTATGGACGCCTCTGGACACCTTCCTTGGGACTGTGGACACCATTGTTCATAGCGTGGACGCCATAGACAACTCCAATGTTGCCGTGGACGCATTTATTTTGGGCTATTTACGCCTCTGGACGCCATCATTCAAGGCGTGGATGTCATGGACGCCCCCAATTTGGCCGTGGATGCCTCTAATATTGCCGCGGACGTCATTATTTTTGCAATGGACGCCTTCCTTAGGTCCTTGGACGCCATCATTTACAGCGTGGACGCCGTGGATAACTCCAATGTTGCCTTGGACGCCATTATTTAACCTATGGATGCCTTTCTCAGGTCTGTGGACGCCATCATTCATGGCGTGGACGCCATGAACAACTCTAATTTTGCTGTGGACGTTATTATTTCAGCTATGGACGCCTTCCTTGAGTCCGTGGACGCCATCATTCAAAGCGTGGACGCCATGGACGCCTCCAATTAGGCCCTGAACGCCATGGACGCTACTAATATTGCCGTGGACTCAATTAATTTAGCTATGGACGCCTCTGGACGCCTTATTTAGGTCCGTGGACGTCATCATTCAAGGCGTGGACGCCATGGACGCCTCCAATTTGGCCGTGGATGCCATGGACGCTTCTAATACTGCCGTGGACTCCATTAATTTAGCTATGGATGTCTCTGGACGCCTTACTTAGGTCCGTGGACGTCATCATTTAAGGCGTGGACGCTATGGACGCCTCCAATTTGGCCGTGGACGCTTCTAATATTGCAGTGAACTCCATTAATTTAGCTATGGACGCCTCTGGGCGCCTTACCTAGGTCCGTGTACGTCATCATGGATGGCGTGGACGCCATGAACAACTCCAATGTTGCTGTGGACGCCATTATTTTAGCTATGGACGCCTTCATTCAAGGCGTGGACGCCATGGACGCCTCCAATATTGCCGTGGACGTCATTGTTGGACCTATGGACGCCTTGAGAAACTATACTTAGGTCCGTGGATGTTATCTCAATAGGTGGGCAGTCCATTTATCGGTAAGGTAAAAGAAAGTGTGATAGATGTCCCAAGTTGAAAGTATCAATATGGGGTCTCCAAACCTACATAACTG
This sequence comes from Gammarus roeselii, assembly GCA_016164225.1. NCBI lineage: Eukaryota > Metazoa > Arthropoda > Malacostraca > Amphipoda > Gammaridae > Gammarus > Gammarus roeselii. Next base: position 4,311 of record SDVV010025653.1, on the reverse strand, counting down.
CACTGGCTATTCACACTGCAAATATTCACTTGCTATTAGCTACTTGAAGGTGAAGGAATGTTGTCAGCAGTCTTGTGCTCCACTAACGCTTAGTAATATTTGTATTAAGTATAAACAATTCCACACGGAGCTATGGAAGGCGTCCTTTGCGAAAATAATGGCGTCCACAGCCATATTGGAGGCGTCCATGGCGTCCACGGCCAAATTGGAGGCGTCCATAACGTCCACGTGTTAAATGATGACGTCCACGGACCTTAAGAAGGCGTCCACAGGCGTCCATAGCTAAATTAATGGAGTCCAAGGCAGTATTAGAAGCGTCCATGGCATCCACGGCCAAATTGGAGGCGTCCACGGCTCGAATGATGACGTCCACGGACCTAAATAAGGCATCCATAGCTAAATTAATGGAGTCCACGGCGATATTAGAGGCGTCCATGGCGGCCAAATTGGAGGCATCCATGGCGTCTACGCCTTGAATGATGGCGTCTACGGACCTAAGAAGGCGTCCATAGCTAAAATAATGGCGTCCACAGCAACATTGGGGTTGTTCATGGCGTCCACGCAAAGAATGATGACGTCCACGGACTTGAGGAAAGCGTCCATTGCAAAGATAATGGCGTCTATGGCAATATTAGAGGCGTCCATGGCGTCCACGCCTTGAATGATAGCGTCTACGGATTTAAGTAAGGCGTCCAGAGGCATCCATAGCTAAATTAATGGAGTCCACGGCAATATTAGAGGCGTCCACGGCCAAATTGGAGGCGTCCATGGCGTCTACGCCTTGAATGATATCGTCTACGGACCTAAGGAAGGCGTCCATAGCTTAAATAATGGCGTCCACAGCAACATAGGAGTTGTTCATGGCGTCCAGGTCATGAATGATGGCGTCCATAGCTTAAATAATAGCGTCCACGGCATCATTGGAGTTGTCCACGGCGTCCACGCCATGAATGATGGCGTCCAAAGACCTAGGGAAGGCGTCCATTGCAAAAATAATGACGTCCGCGGCAACATTAGAGGCGTTATGGCGTCCACGGCCAAATTTGAGGCGTCCATGGCATCCACGCCTTGAATAATAGCGTCCACGGACCTACGTAAGACGTCCAGAGGCGTCCATAGCCCAAATAAAGGCGTCCACGGCATCATTGGAGTTGTCCATGGCGTCCACGCCGTGAATGATGGCGTTCACGGACCTGAGGAAGGCGACCATGGCCTAAATAATGGCGTACACGGCAACATTGGAGTTGTCCATGGCGTCCACGTCATGAATGATGACGTCCACGGACCTAAAAAAGGCGTCCATCGCAAAAATAATGGCGTCCACGGCAATATTGGAGGTGTCAATGGCATCCACGCCTTGGATGATTGCGTCCACGGGCCTAAGTAAGGCGTCCAGAGGCGTCCATAGCTGAATTAATGGATTCCACGGCAATATTAGAGGCGTCCACGGCCAAATTGAAGGCGTCCATGGCGTCTAAGCCTTGAATGACGGCGTCCATGGACCTAAGTAAGGCGTCCATAGCTAAAATAATGGCGTCCACAGCAACATTCAAGTTGTTCATGGCGTCCACGCCATGAATGATGGCGTCCACGGACCTGAGGAAGGCGACCTTGGCCTAAATAATGGCGTACACGGCAACATTGGAGTTGTCCATGGCGTCCACGCCATCAATGATAGCATCCAAGGACCTAAAGAAGGCGTCCATGGCAAAAAGAATGACGTCCACGGCAATATTACAGGCGTCCACGGCCAAATTGGAGGCATCCATGGCGTCCACGCCTTGAATGATGGCGTCCACGAACCTATGTAAGGCGTCCAGAGGCGTCATAGCCTAAATAATGGCGTCCACGGCAACATTGGAGTTGTCCATGGCGTCCACGCCTTGAATGATGGCGTCCACGAACCTAAGTAAGGCGTCCAGAGGCGTCATAGCCTAAATAATGGCGTCCACGGCAACATTGGAGTTGTCCATGGCGTCCACGTCATGAATGATGGCGTCCACAGACCTAAAGAAGGCGTCCTTAGCTAAAATAATGGCGTCCACGACAACATTGGAGTTGTCCATGGCGTCCACGCCATGAATGATGACGTCCACGGAACTAAGGAAGGCGTCCATCGCAAAATAATGGCGTCCACGGCAATATTGGAGGCGTCCATGGCGTCCACGCCTTGAATGATGGCGTCCACGGACCTAAGGAAGGTGTCCTTAGCTATAGTAATGGCGTCCACGGTCACATTGGAGGTGTCCAATGCGTCCATGCCTTGAATGATGGCGTCCACGGACCTAAGTAATGCGTCCATAGCTAAAATAAGAGCATCCACGGCATTATTGGAAGCGACCATGGCGTCCATGCCTCAAACGATGGCGTCCACAGACCTAAATAATGAGTCTATGCGACGAATTACACAATTGAGGAAATCACTTTTCTGTGAAGTTCTTTCTGATATGTTGCATTTAAACGATTTGTTCAATTGAGGTAATCACTTCTCCGTATAGTTCATTACGACACGTGACACTTGAACAACTTACACAATTGAGGTAAACACTTTTTCGTGTAGTTCTTTCCGCCATTGTCGTACCAAGTTTTACTGCAAATATGTTCTGCTTCAATTCCCTTATTTAAATTTTTCAAGGCGTCCATGTCCCAACAGCATCCATGAAATAGTACTTGTGGACGCTTCATCTTAATATGACCCGTCCATGTCTCAATGCATCCACAGCGTCTGCAAAATAGTGAAGCGTGGCTGTGGACTACCCGTCCACAGACAAGCATCCACGGCGTCCGCAGTTTAGTATGTACCCTTAGGAGCTTGTCAACTGGCCAAAATGTAATATATTTTTAATGCATGGGCCTAGTTTTTAAGAAAAATCTGAATAACTGAGTAATGTAAGGTTCGGTGCCTATGGAGAGATTGTTATTGGTAAAAAAATTTAATGTGATGCAAATTGTGTTGAGGGTATTGGATTTAAAGCTGACATTGTGCATGGAGAGGAGGAAGTCTCATACTTTTGGTATTTAAATTTTAGTTGAATTCCCAGTGTGAGTTATCCAGGAGGAGATTTTGTCCAGCAATTTGAGGGATTCAGTTGAAATGCTGGCGATGAGTGTTCTTGATGTGCTCTCTGATACCTGGTGCATTGTTAGCACAGGCTTGATAGAATTGTTTCAAGCCACTAGATGAAACTGGTGGTGGGTTGGACAGACACCCTTGAGACACATGGCTAGGATGAAGATAAGGTCTGAAATTGATGAATCAAAGAAAATTGGGATGTCAGAGAGTCCTAACCAGAAGGGGGTGGTCACAATACCCCTGCATACCTTGTAGAGAGTGAACTTTTCAATTGTATTAGAAATAAGGCAGATTGGAGGGAACATGTACATTAAGTTCTCCCACTTGAAGGAAAAGGCATCAGTTTGCCAAGCAAAAGGGTCAAGGGATTTAGACACATAGGTTTGAAGCTTACAAGTTAGACAAGAAGCAAAGAGGTCAACTTCAGGTTCCTCTGCAAAAGCTAGAATCAGAGCATCAAACATTGATTTAGGCCATAGGTGTGAATATTGGGGGTAGCCCGTGAGAATATGTCTGCTTCAGTATTGTTCACACCAGGAATATGAGAGGCAGAAAGCCATATTTTATGGGAGATGCATAAGTCCCAGATCTCTAATGCTAGAGAGCACAAGGAGGGGAATTGTGTGCCACCCATCTTCTTGATGTAAAACATTGTAGTGGAATTGTCTGTAACAATGTGGATATGTGAATTTTCTAATTTCTAGGATCAAACAGTTAACAGAGAGAAGAACAGTGTAAAAGCTCTATGTAGTTAATGTGGAGAGCCCTCTCTGATGCAGGCCAGAACTTGACATGCCCCAACCAGTGAGAGAGGCAATGGTGTAAACAGTTACCATTGATTGAACCCGTTTCATGGTGACAGTTAGGAGGGGAGAGATACAGTGAGATACCCACCAGGCAATGTCAACCTTAGCTTCAGCAGTAAGAGTTATTGATTGGTCACAGCTGAACTTCAGCAAGCTTTTGTTGTAAAATGCTTGGAACCTCTGGTAGTGTAAGGGGGAATAGATGAAAACATTTATATGACCCACTAACAGACCTCTTACCTTTGATCTCTTACCTTTGCAGCCCCCTCCAGCAGGTCCACATCAAGTGGGGAGCAGCAGAGCCGGGGGAGGCCAGCACAGCCATGCGCGCCAGTATGCTGTTGAGAACAGCAATGTTAACACAGGTATAGGAACTGGAATTAGTGCGCACTATTGGCTATCACATGAACCATCCGCATGCATGACATGAAC
>SDVV010025652.1:0-12386 GCA_016164225.1 Gammarus roeselii | reverse complement strand
TGAATTATCCTTGATTATCTATAATATGATATTCAAATTGGTATCCTGCTCACATGGGTAGCAATTTTCATGTCTAAATAGCACCACCACAGTGGCTCGTGCCTATGTATAAATAAATAATGTAAATAATCTATATATTCAAATAGATTCAAATATCATACTACTACTATACAGCCTTGTACATTCAAGTAAGAGGAGAATTATGCGTTCATAATTTTTAATAATAAACATAACAGTCAAATTATGTTCTGCATGTTTTTCTTAGAATTGTGGAGCCTAAGCCTCTCATTTTATTCTTGGTAGCTACACCCGTAAATGGCAATTTACACCCGTAAATGGCAATATATTAGATGCACCCATTCTGTCTGCCTGTATGAGGCAGGCAGAATGATGACCCATTGCTCTAGAAACGCTTTGGCTACGGTTTCTGCCGTTATGTCCACTATCGGAATTGCTTCGGGCCATCTGCTGTATCTATCAATGATGGTTAGGAGGTAGCAAAAACCATTGTTGTACGGTCGCGGTCCGACTATGTCCATGTGGACCGCTTTGAAACGATCCGAGACGGGTCTGAATTATTGAAGTGGCGCTATATTATGACGAGTTATTTTAGCCGACTGACAACTTTGACACGTTTGAGCTTGTTTGCAAATGGGTTTGCTCATGTTTGGCCAGAACGCTTTGGGTTTGATCAACTTGACAGTTAGCGTGCCACTGAGGATGGGCGAGGTCGTGCTGAGACCTTATGTACCGCTCGCGCATTGATTTCGGAATGAACGGTCGTAGCTGGGGCAGTGAAAATTCGTAGGCGATGCCATTTCTACAATCTAGTTTGTTTGGGTATGCTTCGCCTCTTTGAAACGCCTCGAATTGCTCGTCGACCATGGATTTTAATTTCTTATCGTGGAGATGAGCGTTGGCAAGTTCTTCGAGAGTTATTGCTGGGTCTGAGATCACATTTATCGCATTGCTTCTACTGAGCGCATCGACTACTACGTTATCTCGACCGCAGATGTATCGCACGTCCGAAGTAAACTAGAGAACGTAGAACAGATGCTTCGCCTCGCGGAGGTAGTGCCTGTCCAAATTTGAAGCCTGGATAGCCTTAGTTTTAGGCTGGTGATCGGTGTAGAAACAAAACTGTGTCCCCTGAAGCGCGTATTTAAAATACTTAATGGCAAGGTACGCTGCGGATAGCTCTTGGGAGAACGTCCAGTATTTAATCTCAGTCTTTGTAAATGCTTGCTAAAGAATGCAAAAGTTTCTACTATTCCATCTACCGTTTGTTGCAAGACCAATCCTGCCGCTGTCGCTGATGCGTCTACCACTACCGAAAGCTGCGCTGAAGCGCTGAGAAATTTTGAAGCGGACAAATTGACTATTTGAATTTTTATGAGCATGAATGCTCTCTCTGCCTTTTGTGTCCATGCTATTACCGTTGATGTGCCCATACGCTTGGGCTTTAGTAGGTCATTGATGGGTGCTAACGTTTCCACAGCGCGTGGCATGAACCGGTGATAGTAATTCACCATTTAAAGGAATCGCCTTAGTCCGTGCAGGTCTGCCGGTTGGTTTCGGGTAATCTTTGATGGCTGTTACCGTGTTTGGCAGCGGTTTAATGCCACCTTTGCCTATTTGATGGCCCAGGAATTCGAGATTTTTCTGGACGAATTTGCACTTTGCCATATGCATGACTAGGTCGTACGTTTGCAGGCGTTTGAACACGGCTTCAGTGGCCGCAATGATCGTCTTCGGTTTCGCTTGATATTAACACGTCATCTACATAATGGTAGGCATTGTCGATGCCTCAGAGCACTTTCGTGCATGAAATGTTGGAAAGTGTTTGGGGCTCCCTTCAACCCGAAGGGCAAACAAAGGTATTCATAGGACCCAGAAGTGGTTGCGACGGCTGTTGTTGGTATATCCGCTTCATTCACAGGAATCGCATATTATGCGGATTTGAGGTCTAATTTCGTAGAAAAATTTCGACGCGTCTACTTGCACAGCAAAATCATGTACATGAGGCAAGCAGTACTTATCGTCACATAATTTGATCTTCTGTAATCGTTTGTAACTCTAAATCCCTCCCCTTTTAGTACGAGGTGGAGAGGGGCGGCCCACGGTCTTGCTGACGGTCGCACTATTCCTAGTTGTGTTAGTTCTTCGAAGTTATTTTTCGCTATAGCTAGTTTGTCCGGGGCTAGTCGTCTGAGCCTGTTGAATGATAGTAGCCCGTGGATGAGGATGAAATGGGCTGCACTAAAGGGCGGGCAGTTTTTCAACGTACTTGGTTCAGTATTGACAGAGTATTTTTTTGTAGTAACGCCCTGCACCTGTCCGGTATTTGGTCGCCGGCGCCGACTAATCGCATCGCAGCACAAACCAGGCCCACGTGGCATTCGCAGTGAGACTAGTCGTTGGGTCTAAGAGTGCCATTTCTTTTAAATCTATTATCAACCCGTAATGAGATAGGAAATCGCTGCCTAAAGTAGGCATTGTAACGTCGGCGATTACAAAATCCCAATTGAAATCTCTGCGCAATACCAATTCGAAGGTCAGATCTTTGCGGCCGTAAGTCGCAATTTTGCTGCCGTTTGCAACTGTTAGCATCACATTTGAGCCCTGGGATCTATTGCCTGCGGTCGCTGAGAGGCAACTGAGGGAAGCTCTTGTGTCGACTAGGAATTAAATGCGCGTCATGCTACAGTAAATCCTTATGGCCGTGAATTTATTTCTTACTTTGCCCGAAGTCCAAGTGCACGGTTGATTGCATTTGCTGGCCTTCGAGCATAATTTGTAATGGTACCAACGCGTGCTAAACTTAAAGTTATCACGTGGCTTTGAACGACTGCGTTGCGGCGATTTGGACCGATCCGTGCGCTCTCTGCCGCGGGTCTCGCCTCCGCGTTGGACCGATTGCTCAAGCTTTTCGTGCTTCGCAGCTAGGCTCGTGATGCTCGTTTGGAGTTGTTTCAACATTTCCGTCAACTGAGTTATTTTGATCTGTAGTGCCGGTGCTGGCATTGCTGGCTTTAGTGACATCGAAGCAAATTGGCACGCATTGACGCTGTTTGCTACCGGATCGCTGATTTGTGCTATCGCCGGGCTGTTTCATGCCTCTACCTCCATGATGCGGTCAGCCTGAGGGGCTTATTTCCCCAGGCTAAGCTCGTCTACTGCTAACGCAAGTATTGTTTGCACGTTTGAGGGTAAGCGCTGGAGGAAGAGCATTTTAAGGAATGTTTTGTCAGGCTTGGCAGGTCCTTCAACCAGTGTTAACATTTGACGTAATAAAGCAGACGGCCATGTGAGTGTAATTCACGGTAAGTGACATGGATACACAGAAATGTAGGGAATGAAGAAACTGCAAAAGGTTAACACGATGCCAAATAAGTTATCAAAATGTTTTCTACACCCATCTTGTCGCGAATTTCTCATCGTTTAACTAATCACAAGTTATAATACATCTTAGAGTACTATGAGTTAACATTGGCATTCGAAAAGCGAAAATAAATTCCCTACTGACATCCTGCTTGATATTATTTACGACATATTTCGTACCCATTTATGATTCTTTGGCATGGGAATTGAAACTAAATTCGCATGAATTCAGAATGCTAGTGAAGAAATTGAAAATGTAGAACACAAAAAAAAAATTAGGTTTCCTATCGGTAATAAACACACGAATGTGCACAGCTATCAGACCAATGCCGATTTACGAAGCAATGCATTGTTATAAAGAGTGCCTAAGAAACCAAAATAAAATAAAATAATTTGAGTAACTGTTTAGCATGAAGATTTTGATTGTTTAATCTTTCAAACACAATGATATCCTGCGCGTTAAATCACTGCACACATTAGTATTCTTTGTTATGAGGTGGTGTTCTACTGCCTAACCCATAAAGTTTTCGTTGATGCCAGGAGCCGAGGTGCAGGCATCCAGGAAATGGCTAGCCTGCATGCTGTGGTCCAGGCTTGGTGTCGGGTCGCCTATGCTGTGGAATGCAGGCAGTCACCATGCCATTTTTGGGTAGTTGTGAGTAATGAATTATTTGGGAATGGTGCTCATTGTTTACAGTAAATTGAAACAGTGTCCTTCCTCTTCGATTGTTACAACCGGTCTGTTTTGTTATTTGATTTACTAGAACAAGAGGGTCACCAGTATAAAGTTTGTGGTTTCCAATCGAGCCATTTTACGGTAGAGCCTTTTCCATGGCTTATCAACTTTATTACACAGACCGCGTGATCAATGACAAGATGGTAAATGATTAGAATTTACTCTTAACAAACAAACAATCAAAATGTACCGTTCGAGACAGACATGACAGTGAAAAAAAAGAAGTACACGGTGGAATCTGTACTAGAATTTACTTAGCAGTAGACAATGCTGAGAGGTACCTGAGGAGTGACGGCGAGGAAAATTATCACATAAATCAAAACTAACGTAAATAACAATAGAAGAAAGTTATGAAGTTGAGAAGTCATGATGACTAGTCTCCTGTTTGGTTGGGGAACTCTCTTTTCATGGTAACGTTGTCAAGGCTCGACAGGAGAGGGTGGACGGAGCTTCCACCAGCGGATGAGCCTGACAGGACAGAACACTTTGTACTTACAGTTGTTGTAGTTAAAAATTAAGACTAAATGACTCGAGTTAAAACTATATTAACATACCCTAACTATCTCGTCTGCGACTTTGCATTGTCGACATTCACACAAGAGAGGGAGAGCTGTACCTTGTAGGATGGCGTTAGGCGAGAGAGTGAGGCGGCAAACCAAGCTAGAGCGGTCCTACCATTCAGCTTAAACACAGAGGGCAACACTGAAGGTGCCAGGTATGTTATTTTTGAAATGCTGATTTACCTGATAATCACAAGTTATTTCATTACTCCTATACTAGGCTGGTACTATTCTTGCCTAAAGACTGACAACAATCAATATTTCGTTGCTAGACTGCGCTGCAATGCTTAAGTTATAGACTTTCATTTATTCCAGGACTTAGCACTCCGAAAGACTCGCTATGCCGCTCTCCAGCTGCTGATTGGATCGCGTCCAACTCCCTGTTTCCGATCCTGGTGCTTATTGGCTGGCGCCAAAAATCCGTGTTGCTGATTGGTCATCTGAAATTTGGGCCAGGACCCTTGAGTTGTCGTCCCACGCTGCTTGATAGACAAGTGGGCGTGCTGAGGGACTTTCGCCGCCAGAGGGAACTGCATCTGGGGCACATTTCCAATTGAAATTAATTTAATGGTCTATAAATGTAATCCCTTATTGTTAAAAGAAAATACATTATTTACAGGAAATATATTACACACTAGTTGTTGTGAGGTTTCGGAGAGGAGAGTGCAGAGCATAGTTTACGATCCCTTACAATTTCAAGTAATTTAACAATCACACGAATGAGCAAATTTTGCATATTGTTAGGAAGCTAAACCATTATATACCAACAATCACCTGTTCTACGGAAGTAGACTAGCTCGGAGAGTTTGCGCTAAGCTGTAGTAGTACTAGAACGCGTTCACACTATGGGCAAATGACCTTCTTCTTCGAAACACTAGTCATTCGTGTGCAGTTTTTCGGATGGTAATTACTGATACACTGATACAGAAAATATATCAGACTATTTTGATGCTTTAAATGACTGCCATGTTATCAAATGGACTCTATTACACTGATATAAATTGTGAGCAAAATTTCGATGGCGCGAAATCTAGTGCATCTTTGAGCTCAAAATTGTTACTTTTGGTAGCACTCAAGTACTATACTATTTAGTTTTTGATTTCCTATGTCCACCCATTCTGTCTGTCTATATTGAGACACACAGAATGAGGTGCAATGTTTCCCATATGTAGCAAAAAATTTAGCCAGTCATATTTTTGCAGTTTTTTTTTGCTGCAGATTGGCGCAGAACAACAGTGAATCAAACTTCCTCTGATGGGACGCCAACTTCCTCTGTTAGGCCACCCACTGACGCCAAATGCCAGTGACCAGAAAATAGGCAACTGTGAAGCCCAACCACTATGAATTCATTCATTTTGCAAACTGGTAATATAATTCGTCTACTAAAGTGCACCTTATGGAAAAATTCCCTGCGCATTGGCTAAGGAATGTATGGTCGTCACACATTGTCATGAAGTACGTGCATGTGAATATCATCAACTTGATGTAGGCGCAAGGTTGATTCCTCAACTTCGAGTAGTGCTTTCAACTCCTGGTCTTGCTGTTATTCCGTGCGAAATCGTTCGTCATCAGTGCCTGAAAAATTGCTGTGAGAAGGTAGTCACAATCCTCGTCGTTATGTTCAAGAGGCAGCTGCATAACTGGTCCCTCTTGATCATAACATCGTGACAAGACGACTGCGACTTTGTTATCCTCCCCAGCAATGAGCCTGGTGTCAGTTGTGAACTGACTGATGTAGGAGAGTTGACGGTTCACCCGATGGATGTCTCATCCCTGTCGTTTGTGCAATGCACCAACCAAAAGGTTATGGTCGGTTATGATGACAAAGTCAATGCCCACATTGAAGTAGCAAAAGTTCTTCACTGAGAGGTAAGCAGCGAGCGACTCACGACCAAAGGTGTATTATTTCCTTTCCTTTGGCTGGAGTTTCTTGCTGAAGAAAGCAAGTGGTCTCCATTCGTTGTCTTGGAGCTGCTGGAGCACTGCTCCGACTGGGGTGCTAGAAGCATCTACTGCAATTGGAGTTGGCGCGTCTGGCAATGGGTGATGAAGCATTGTTGCTTGAGCTAAAGCTGTTTTTGCATCTTCAAATGTCTTGTTTACTTCTGTGTTCCAAGCAATTTTGTCCTTTTTCCTAGGTGTCCCCAAAAGAAGTGTGTTGAGTGGTTCCATTACTGAGGAAATGTGATTTGAGAACATGTTGTGGAACGGGATCACTCCACAGAATATTCGGAGCGTCCTGATGCAAACGGGTTTCTCAAAATCGTTGCCTTGACCTTCCCGGACAACGGTAGAATTCCCTTTGAGGTTCTTCTGTGTCACAGAAAGTCCACTTCTTGGCGTCCGAACTCACTTTTGAGTGGATTGATGACTAGTCATGAGCTTCTCGTATGATGAAAAGTTCTTCAAGGTCCTCATGACGTTCAGTCTCATCTGAGCTGGCAATGAGGATGTCATCAACATAATTAAATCTTATGACTTGACGCCCTGCGACGGATATGTCACGGAGGACTGAGTCAAGGAATCTTTGAAATGTTTGAGCTGCATCGCTGAGGCAATATGGCATGCGGGTGAATTCAAAAGATTCAAGCGGCGTGGTGATAGCTGTTTTGAGGATGCTTTCCTCGTCCATGGGTATTTGCAAATAGGCTATTGCAAGGTCACACATGGAGAAAATGGTCTTGCCTGCCAGTTGGACTGAGAAGTCATGCAGGTGTTTTAGGGGGAAGCTATCGTGTAAAGTATGTGAATTAACCTGTCTGAAATCGCCACACAATCTCCAACCAGCCTTCTTGGGTACCACGTGTAGCGGTGATACCCAAGGGCTTTGGTGGGGTCGAATGATTCAGGGTTTCTTTTGCCGAGTCTGCGACTTTAGGATTAAGTTGCCTGTAGCGTACGAAGACTGGTTGTCCTGTTTTTGGGATGATGCGTCGCACATCATGTTTTGGCTTAGTCAATGCATAGTTTGGCACTGTGATTTGCTTGTGTTTCTCTAATAGTTGTCTAAAGCAGTTAGGGTCGTCTCCTAGGGTGTTGAGCGTTGGCCCGGCTATTGCCAGATCTGCAGAGGCAGACAGGCTCGTGGAGGTATCCCTGAGCCGCCTATTGTGTAGGTCTACTACAGGCTTGTGGTGGGCGAGCAAATCAGCACCAAGAATTGGTTGATCAACCTGGGCTATGATGAATGGTAAAGTTATATCCTTTCGCAACCGCTCACCATAAATGGGTATGCGAAAGCCATTGGATGCTCGAATGTTGCTAACTTCCTGAGTTCTGACGTCGGTTGATTGTGGTGGAATGACAGAGACAGCATCACTTGTGTCTCTTAAGAAGGTGTACTTGCCTCTACTGTCTGTAAAAGTGGGACGGAAAAACTTTATTTTCGTGATTGCCGTGACGGTGCTCGTGTTGTCATCACGGGATATTAGTTTCTCTCAAGTTGAGTTACTGGCTCATGTCACATGGTATGGTACATCTGCGTGCATTTGTGCCAAACTGCCTATGGAAATGACAACGCGTTCTGTTTTTTGCAGAAGGTTCACGTCGGTGGGAAGGGCTTTTTACTAAGTTTCAGTGGTTTTTGTAGTGTGGTCGCTGTTCCAGCTTTTGAAGTCTGGTCAACGAAAATTGTTGCTCTTTTTATTGATTTTGTCCCCCCGCTTACACCGACTCTCTCAACATTGCAAAAGCTTCTTGATATCTGTAATAATTTTGCCGAGCCTCATGATATTGTACATACCACTGCAAAAACTGTAGGTATGCTAGTTAGACCGAAGGGTCCTAGTTACTACCTATCGACTGAGATAAAACTAGGCGGTGTTGCACTGGATTATGTAGATAAATTTCAATATCTAGGGCACATCATCATAGCAGATTGCACTGATGACAAGGATGTTGCACTGCAAACAAGGCGTCAAAATGCAGTTGGTAAAATGCTGATACGAAAATTTTCGTTTGCACCAAGGGAAGCTAAAATTCAGCTCTTCAAATCATATTGTTACCCGAATTATTGTAATGCACTGTGGAGAAAATACTTTCAATAAAGTGTGAGGCAATTGACAGTGAGTTATAATGACACATTAAGACAGCTGATGCAGGTCCCTCACTCGACGTCAGCGAGCAGGGTTTTTGCTGAAAACCAATCAGATCACATCAAGGTACTGTTCCGTAAAGCGGCACACAGCCTTATGACTCGAGTTATGAACTCCCCAGCTAAAATCCTCGTTGCAATCTGCTATGGTGATGCTCTCGCTGCCTCGTCATTGTTGAGGCGATAAAGAAAATTACTATACGCATAGACAGGATAGAGTTGTATGCCGTAACTTATTCTTAGTAGTGTGCGGTAATTTTATAACTTTGTTCTCACTGTAACCCTAAAATAAGATGTCTCAATTGTAATACTAGGCCTATGTTGTGGTGTGCAATTGATTCCGTGTCACTACCGAGAAGATGTCGAAGGTGAGCCAGGAACTGTGCCATTATGCGGGTGCCTCGACGTTCTTTGCCCAGGATTTTTCTGATACGGACAGATTCAGTTAATGTGTTTAAGGATGTGATATTGGTTTAAGTAATTTTGCAGCGGTCGCCTCCTTCGTTCATGACTATATCCATGAGTGATAGTCTGAGTTGTGGTGGTAGGGCTTCAAGCGTCAACCGGACCTTGGTCTGATCATCTGTGATGCCGTGTGCTGTGAAGTCAGCTTCTAGTAGTTAAAACTAGAAAGTTGAAGCTTCAGGCATGCAAGGTGAGACGGTGTTTGCAGTTACGTGGTTTGAACTTGATGGATTTTCCACAACATGATCGTTGTTTGAATTGTAGAGTCCGGTATGTTGGATGTTTGTGTATGCTTGACCGTCTGGAATTTTAATCATTTGTTTCTCTGTTTGCCGCTAGGCAGATGTAAATATCTAATTGCAATGTCAGTTGTCGTCAATATAGATTTGTACGCTGAGTTGTGAAATGCAAAATGTGTGACTTGAGAGATATAAATGTAAAATAAAATTCTTATGTGAGATGATGTGTGCTGCTAGTACAGCAGGGGATCACTGAGCTGAAACACTGAGAAAACATCAAATCACACAGGAACAAAATAATGTTTGCCGGCATGAGTATGCACAGTAATACTAAACACAAATTAATGTTTCATCAGTAATAGGTGCCAGTTAACCACACTGTTAATGAATAAAAAACAAAACCTTCAATTACCTCTAAGTAGATATGCTATTTCATTCTACCGCTTCACTATCTTTACGCAAGCTGCCTATCTGTCAACCTTGAGAGGGTATAAGTGCGGGGTCACAGTTTAGATTATGATATTTCTTTTAGATATTCATATTACCAGTTGACAAATGACTGAATTTTCAAATATGAATATATTACTGATTGGTGAATGTAGTAGCTATAGTGAGCTGTGATAAATTGATACGAGCACTTGCTGTTCCAAGGGACTCTCAATATGTATCAAATTAAAATATGAATGTGATTAATTAATTTAGGCAAACCACTTGGACTTTGCCCCTCTTGTAGTGTGAAATTAATCTGACTCCGGAAAATGCAAACTAAATGTTAGTAAAAATATTAGGGATGAGTGCTGTAGTAATTTTTCCGCACTTGTATCATATGAGGTGATTGAAGCCAAACATGAAATCTTTGGCATCGGTGTAATTAGTCCTATTTCCACACTTAACTGAGAGGATACATCCAAGGCAATACAGAGGAGAAAAGAAGAATTATGAGAATTATAGGATAGAATGGTATAAAATGAAACACCGTCGCTGTGTTTTTCACAGCTGGTAATCTTCAGTCACTCTTGGTCAAAAGAATATTTGACAGGAACTATATTGGAAGGTGCACTGTAACTGGCGTCAGCTGTGTCAGTTGGCGGAAGTTGGCGCCCACAGAAGAAGGCTTGTACTACTCCTTCTCTTAAGGATTATATCCTGAATTGTGTAAAGCCTTGGTAATATGTTGACTTTGATAGTGTTTCTTTGAAATATTAAGGGAATGCCTTCTAGCTATATGGCCTGTGTTCTAGCCAAATTCTCTGCAGAGGCAAGAAAAGTGTATCACTAAGAAAAAATATACACTTTCCATACACTGGCAACAATGTAACTGCAACTTTGGGATGTTGACAGCAGTCTCGTGCTCCACTAACGCATATTAATGTTTTTTATTAAATAAAAACAATAGTAAGCATCGTAAAAAGGTACGTCCATTCACCGCTTAACCCTCCAAAAATGTACTTCCTAGAAATCTCAAAACAAACGGATGTTACCAACATTGTTCTCTAGAATAATCTCTGAAAAATCACTTATAACTTGACGATGTATGTATAATGACGTTTTTACGCATTATTATTTGCGTATTCATTCTCTGAATAAATATTTGTTGCACTGTCTTTATATGTGAAATCGTCATATACGTATTAGCTTGTTGCAATGTGTTGTAGCATTCAGAGAGATGCAAACACTGAGATCAAGAGAGGTGATTGCTTAATAGATTGATGCCAATTGATATGAGCATGTCATGTGTGTAGCGTAATTAGGATTAATGTAGGATCAATTGGGGACCTCTACAGAGCAATGGGCGCAAAGTCCTCGGCTGACTACGTATCAGTATATGAAATGGCAAGGGAGCGAATGACATGAATGGAGGTAGACTAACAAGGGTGCTTGATCTATATTCAAACCACATTACACACTCACTGATAGCAAGAAGCTCAAGAAAAAGGGCCCTCAGAGAAGCACAACGAGAAGAAACATTAGGCTAAAATAAGATGTAGGGGTCTATATAGTAGTTAGCTACTTGGCTGAAGCAATTTAGGCTGTACTTTTTCTTTCAAAGCACCGTTGCTTGAATTATTCTGTTCGGTATTGAATGAGAACCAGTTTGGTATATTACCAGTTAAGTAAATGAATGAAAATAATTGTTTATATGATTTATTTGAATAATCACCACCATGGCACTGCTCTTTTGGGGCAAAGCAAAATAAATGTTGGAGTCTTAATGATTATTAGTCTGACGCCAGAGATACTGGATGCTTAGTGTTAGGTGGCCGCAATTTCTAGTTAAAATTAGGGCAATGTAAACACTGAGAATATTGGTATCATTTATTTAAGGCTTTAACTTAGCTTGGAAGTGTAATATACTGGTTGCATGGTTGTAAGAGTGTTATATAAGAAATATGAGGGAGACAACATAAAAAGTCCGGGACTTCTTCTACAAGGCTGGGCATAAAAAACAATTAGGATCCACTTGTGCATTTAAAAATGGGACAATTTTCTCATTATAATCGAATACATATGCACTTAAGGCATTATGCAATTTAACATTCATTAAAATAAGTCGGAAATTACTCCACGGGCTGGTACCAAAGAAAATTATTCACGTGACTAAGGAATGAAAACAGAATATAGTATCACACAACAACATCATGACAACTTTGATAATGAGTATCCTACAAATATACTACTATATGCCAGGTAAGTAACAAAACAAACATAACTGTTAGTTAGCTACCAGTACTTATAAGTGGTTAAGAACTCAAATACGAAGGAATTAGATGGGGATAAATAGCAGTGAGGAGGGGGTTGGCCGGGGTCATGCCGGTGGGGCCGGAACCAGTTTTAGCAGGCGGAAGGAGTGGACGGACGGACGGCTTATATAAATACATGTCAATAGGTTGTATAAATAATTTGCTTATATA
>SDVV010025651.1:0-12386 GCA_016164225.1 Gammarus roeselii | reverse complement strand
TTTATTTGTTTATGAATTCAAAGTGACTGAGTTTCATTCAAGACGCACGCTTGGCATTCAATACATTTTTCATCAGCCGCCTGCTTGTTTGTTGGCCTATTCGTTTGAGGTTGCGATCAAAATTCCTCGTCTGAAGAGGTTTGGCTGTTTGAGACGATCCATGTGATGTGTTCGCAACGCTCGTTGAGATTTTTTAAAGCCTAATCCACGACGAATGAATGTTTAAATTAATGTTTCAACTGAATTTACGTCGTGATGGAGTGGAACAAACGATATTTTGATTTCTCTATACTATGTCCATAACGTTTGCTATGACAGGTTTTTAAAATCTCCGTGATTTTGTAAGGTACATATATTTAATCTACATGGATTCATGTTGATGTCTATCTTACAAGCATGTTTTCAAATAAACTTGATCTACTTTTATGTCGTTGATCCACGAGTTTGAGCAAAAATAAATGACAACAAGTAGTTAGATGTTCGTTTGTTGCAATGCATAGTGATATGGTATAAGAGTATATTAGAAATGTGAAAAATAATTCGAAAACGATCAAATTTTAACTAAACAGTTTGGTAAAAAACAAAAAAAAAAACGGTTGGATGGAACCACGTATCCATCAGACGGGATATTTTTTGGCGTAATTCGTATTTCATGATAGTCATGATTATCGTATACTTTTCACTGTAACGTCGAATACTTTTAAATATTCGTCGATTCGTTGATAAATCATTCTAATATTAGCTGACACCGATTCAGAAAAAGAAACATGTTATTAAAAATATATAGTGTATTCCCGTTCAACGCTAGGAAGTAGTTCCATCACATGTGATGAATAGAAGCGAATGAGTTCCTTTCCATATCTGCAGCCTCCGAAACCACCGTAGCCTCCTTTGAAGCCACTGTAGTCTCCATACCCTCCGCTTACACCTTCTCTACCTCGGAACCCTCAGTATCCAACTATGAACAAAAATCTAGGTTCTGGATCCACAGAGGCGCCGGCTACTGGCAAAGAGATCAGCAGACCTCTTTTAGTAGCCGTATCCGTATCCTCCAAATCCGCCGCCGGAACCACTGTACCCTCCAAATCCACCATATCCTCCTCGGTATCCGCCCTATCCTCACCGATATCTATAATGAGGTTCAGGATCTGCACAGGCTTCGGCTACTGTCTCGGGATCAGCTGCCCTCTTCTTGCGGCAGTATCCGTAACCGTATCCATCAAATCTCCGGTATTCTATGCCGTAACCAATGCCATGTACTGGACGGTTTCCGTATCCAAAGGGATCAGGCTCCGGCTCAGCTTTGGCTAGTGCCGCGAAGAGCACCACAGCGAGTGACAGCAACTGTGGAGAGGAAATTGTTTGTTTTATGAGTCATGCAAATAATTCATATGATGTGGATTCGCAAATGCGTCATTGCAAATTTGCAGGTAATTGTTTTGAGAGAGTTATCCAGGTAACTCCAACAACTTACAATCTTACAATCTTCCAATACATAATTTTTGTTTTTTGTTACAATATTGAACAGCATCCTATGTGTTATACGAGTCCCCTCACCTGTTTTTTTAAATGGGCCAAGTAAAATGAAATAGGAAAAAGTTGATATTGAAGCTCTGACTGGTCGCATATACAGGCTTTCTGAAATATTCAGAAAAATTCAGTTCATTGTTGCCAGTGTTTTCTATAGGGAAAACATATATATGAACAAAATGTGTTAGATACCAGAGCGTTTCTCGAAATTCTCGCTGCTACATTTTTCTATTCTCTTAAGATAGCAATGTAGAAACAGAGAGCGCAATTACAATGCATTCACGTCATGCTGGATTATCGATGAAATTCATTAAAATGGAGGTATTCCATACTTTGCAGGAACAAGGCATCACCGAAATATGGTCAGACCGGGAATACATTTTAATTTCCGAACAAAACATGCTTTGAAATATTTGTATCCATTTTACAACTCACCACGAGCTTCATCCTGACTTGTGTGGGCAAGTCAAGTTGTGATGAACAAGTTGGCCGTCGCTCCTATATTCTCTGGAGTGACATTGCGCGGGCTGGCTTGAAGGATAAGAGAGGAGTGGAGTGGCGTCATCTGAGGCAAACAGAGGGTTGGAAAGCAAGGGGCTTCAGAATACCACGTGTATAGCCAACTTTTGACGAGAGGATAATTGTGACGTTCGTTATGACTGATCCTGTCATTCATGATCATTTCGTTTGATACACGAAATCATCAATAATCAACAACGACAATGCACGTAACAAAATACGTGGAATATATTTTTAGCAATGCGACCTTTAAATGTAGGTTTTTACAGAAATAAATGTGTAAGTGGACAAAAGTTCGCAATAAAATTAACGTCGCTGAATTCATACGTGGGACATGTGAGAATTTAAGCGGAAAATTGGAGTTCTCAACGTTTTACGCATAAGTAGCTGATTTTTGAATATCTGCCGGATAACAGTTGTAACTGCGTGTAAACTTATGTAAGCGTGTGGATGCCTTTTGTACGCTTATATGACTAAGCACATCGAACTCCTGACTATAATTGTTTTGCTCATAGATGGCTCTCGAGTGTGTGCATATCTTGATTGTGAGACTCTTGTTTCAAATGTTAAACTGCGAAATGAACAGAAATACGATACAGTTTGCAGCACAGCTGATGTTCAAATATAACTATTTTTTTCAGCAACACACGGAGCAGCATGCCCGTCCGTCCCTCAGGTCTGTTTTGTTTTTGCATGAAATAATATGGCAAAGATGAACTGACTACAGATACCTTTGCTGCCAGTACTCAGGGCTTGATATAAAAACGGTCGTTTCAGGGTTCTGCATCTTGTAGCTAGGGTGTTATGGTAGCTATAGATGTGAAGAGCTTCATCGTCCACTTCCATTCACTGGACTATTATCAATATGCACGACGAAGACAATCCCAAAAGAACCGGAGGCCTGTATACTATATTTACCGACGTCATTTACATTATTATTACAATAATTACTGACGTTGAGCACTGTGTCTTCTCTTCGCTAGAGTGTGAAATATATATCCTCATATGTCATATGTCTATGGCAGTTGGAGGTTGGGAGGACTAAGCACTCTGCCTTTCATTCTCCTTCCTTTCTGTCTGGTTTGAATCTACTCCTTCTGGCTTGGAATCGTCAACTCAATATCGTATGTAAGAAAAAGAATAGCTTAGTCAAGATGAAGTAGAATTTTTTTCTCCGAAACATGGGAATGTATGATTCGATTAAGTTCAGTTAGCGAGGTTGTAGTGGAAAATGGTTGTGTAAGTTGCTTGATTTTCGGAGGGTGGTGCCCATCTCACAACCGGAGGGCGCCATTGCCCGAAGGCAAAGCAGCCATCACCCTCCTTGACGGAAAGTTGGCCCAGTCGTTACGTGAATATTGACCGGTGCAGAATTATTCTATTTTTTTCTCATCGTGGAAACCCGTGAGGATGCCAGCCAACACCCTTCCGTGACGTCAACCATGAACATCATAGCCAGATTAATGAGTTACGTAGTCTGAAGAGGTAGTAAAACTAATTATTAAATATAGGTTGGGCAAACGTAAAACATAGTTCAGCATAGCTCGCGGAGCTACAAAGAGGTAGTAAGTCTAGCTAATAAATATAGGCTAGGCAGATATAAAACATAGTTCAGCATAGCCTGCGGAGCAACATATATGACAATACCACTGTTTTCAGGAATTAAAAAGGCCGGGGATGGCAAGATGACGGGGAGCCTGGCACCCCCCCCCCTCTATGTCAGCCTAACCTAGCCACCCTCCTAATTAGAGCGAAACAGCTGTATGTTTATACATGCATACAATATGGCCGCATAAAGTTTACACTCAGAGTGAGTAGTCAACTGCCTGATAGATGATCAATCAATAATCCGTCAGTCAGGATTTGAGAGCTCAGACGGGAAATTTGTGTGCCAGTTTGCAATACCTGGAAAGTTAAGGCTGATTCGTAATGGTTCCTTTAATGATTAAAAGGCGACAAATCCCACAAAAATGTAACGAGAGATACCAAAAAAATATTTACTCGGGGAAAAACGAGTATATTAGAGTGACTTGTCACATGTTTTCGAGTCATTCATCTTGTTTAGCAAAATGGCGCGTTTATACCAGATGTATAGAAAACCAGATCACCTGAGGCCTCAATAGTAAAACATTCATCCTTGTTGATATATCGAATCTATATCAATTGGGGTGATAAGGTCGAGTCAAGTAAAAATGTTGCATTTGAGGAGATAAGAAATTATTTCCAGAAGACAAAAACTGGCTCTTACAATATTTTGAACAATCAAAATTTCCAAATTAAGTGAAGCGACATTACAAGTTAACGCGAATGACTATGAAATGGAATAATTATCCCTTAAAATAGTTTGTACTCTTAATGAATGGAAAAAGAGATTTTTGTTCAGATGGCAATTTTTAGAACTGGCGGCAGGGAAATTTTCAATTAGTAAGGGTCGCTATCCCTGGCGCTAAATTCTTTTATAGCTAACGTTAGATCAACCCCTATCATCTCCGCCAACTGCCTTATCAGCCCCAAGTTGTTCCGATTACCTACCTACGGTACCATTTTTTAACAGCGAACATTCATAGCGTTCCTCAGTCACACCAGCCACTGTCATATCAGCCAGTGACATTCTGGCGAAAATCTGTTTCAGCTCACGTCAGAATCAGCCACCAGTCGTGCCATTTTACCGGTTATCACTTTAATGAAACTTTTCCTGCCCAACCTAACCTAACGTAGGGTACATATTTCTAACCCGCGGGGCAATGGTACGTATTTCTAACCTGCGGGGCAAACATACGTATTTTTGTAGGGTACGTAATGCCGTTTTTTAGCGTTTTTTTAATTGAAGTTTCATTAAAGTGATAACTGTTAGGTTGGTACGCTTGTTTCGGTGTAATGACAGTGGCAGATATGACAGTGGCAGATTTTGAAGTTTTGGAAAATGCGTGTGGGCTGAATCATAGTTAGGTAGAAAGCACGTGGGATGAAATATTTTTAGCGGTTATGACAGTGTCCGGCCATGACAGCGAGGTGAAGTGAAATGGCGATAGTGCGCGTGTGCGGGAATAATTTTAGCGCGAACGCTAGGCTCCCATTAAAAACGGACGATTATTGATACCAGTCTATTCCTTTATTACTATTTGATATTTTTTACTTTGCACAAGGTTCCGATATGCTAAGTAAAACCGTCAAGTAATGTGTTTGTTGGATAGCCTCTGGTGTTTTTTTTTGGGGGGGGGTTTTGATGAAAGCGAAAATTAATACCATCGTTATCAATTTGGGAAAACGGTCTATCTCATACACGGTTAGTTCATGGTAGGTTATGAAAGAATGCATTTCAAAGTCGACAAATGATAACCAATTTTAATTTATGTCTATTGCAGATCGACAATTGACAATTCCATCAAGCTAACTGGAAGAAGAATTTAAGTTATAGGCTCGATTTGAGATTTAAGAAACTGTAGATGCAGATGAAAGAATTCAATATCATGTTCCTCACAAGGAAAAAAATCGATACCCCACGAGCTATCAAAATTTAAGGACTATATACCAAGTTTTTGAATTCAAGAACTAGCTTATTAATATGAACAATTTAATTATAGATCCAGTTGGCATGAATTAAATTGGTCGAGTCCTTTTCAATTTATAGTTCAAGGATAATAGATCAGAAGCCAATGGTGTTGCATTTCTTGATATTTTTTTCCTGTTGTTCGTTCTCGGATAATCGTATTGGGATTTTCACTGCATTTTGCTATGCTAGTTGATATTAGGTGTACTTACAAGTTACTATGGACCAAAATCTAGAAGGCTCTTATGTTCTAGAGAACTCGCCTGAGAAGTAAGTTAACTAAACGCAGTGAAAACCATTGATTAGATTTACTGTATTATCTTCGCTGCGGAAAGCTGCATTGAAGATGCTGTGCTCTCCACAAGCCGAGGAATGATGTTGCTGAGGCGGATGAAAATAGCAATGATAAATCACCCGTCCAACCAGCCGATAAAAATGACGAGTCACTCGATGCTTTGAAGATAATAGTAGATAGTATAGCGGCGAGACAGCCTACTGAAGGAATTAGATATGCCATAGTTATAGCGGTGAAATGGCCTACTGAAGAAATAAGATAGGCCATAATTATAGCGGCGAAACGACCTACTGAAGGAATAAGATAGGCCATAATTATAGCACCAAGACGGCCTACTGAAGGAATTAGATAGGCAATAATTGGGGGGTACGAAACGCGGATGTGATAGAATTAGATAGGCCTTAATTACAGCTACATGACACGAATGTGAAAGAATTAGATAGGCCATAATTATAGCATCAAGACGCGGATGTGAAGGAATAAGATAAAGGATAACTAGATCTTTTAACCAATTATCGAATGTAATTGTTCTGAAGTATGTTATTTGTTAATGTGTCTGACTCAGGCGCTGTATTTTTCGGACAATGTAGTTATATGTTAAGACAAATTGATCTTGTGGTCAAGTTAGTTACTGATGGTACATAGAGATACCAGGAACGCAAGTTTTGAGAGACCACCCGGGAAGTTGAAAGTGGGTGGTCCGAATGATCTTTATTTGTCAAATGTCACACAAAGATTTCATCTCGAGATATATGGTGCTCCAGGAGAATAGTTTTCCATATGGGAAATTTCAGTTTCCTTACGGTATCTGGTTGCTTTCGCTATATATGATTGTTTTAGAATATTTCGCACTGTAGGAGGGCATGATATATATTACTATATTTGTTATTGAATGACGCATTTGAATAAAAAGACATTGTTTATTCATGATATGTCATACTGCATGATTGATATTATTGATCAAATCCTTTCGCTTTTTTCCATTTAATGTATATATTTTTCAGAGATTCGTCAGGATCCAATGTTAAGAAACGTTCTGGTCAATTGCTTATTGGGTCTGTAACCACATAGAGACAATTACTCAGGTGGGTCTCAATTTAGATATGACAATTGGCGATTTTATCTCAGGATCTGCGGTCGTTACGAGTTTCTGAAAGTAAATGACTTTTTCGCATTTAATGAATATATTTTTCAGAGATTCGTCAGGATCCAATGTTAAGAAACAAACAGCTGCTGATACGTTCACGTTTTTTGAGATGAATTTTCTGTAGACAATGAGACAAGTTTATTTATGCATATGTAATAATGGATTGAAATACACATATATGGGAACAATTTTAGCGTTTTGGCACAATATTCACGCATATTCAAAAACATATTACAGGTGGACAATCAATCATGGTCAATTATATAGATTTATTTGTTTACATAGAATCATTTACATCGTTTTTATGGGTTTCATTACATTTCTTTCCAATGCACATTTTTTCAATGCCTATTTTGGTGGACAATGAGACAAGTTTATTATTTTAATTTACAAATTTTATATACATGAAAGCATACAAGGATTATTTACATTTTCATGAACATTCAGAGGATAAAACCTGTTGAGGTACACGTACTTTCATTAAGGCGAGTACATACGCTAAAGACGGTCTCACCCGGCTTGCGTCTCTTCCATGTTGAATCCATTTCTTCATCGATTTCATTAGTCAAGGCACATCGCTTTCTCTTTTTAGTGAAGGTAGGTTTATTTCAATGGATTTTTATGGGAATGTCCGGATGCCCGTAGGCAAGAGTTGTGCATGCGTCGTGATGGTAGCGCTTATTCTCAAATTTACTGTGGCATTTTTTGATAGTGCGTACAGTTTGAAGCTGTCATGCTTGCGACCGAATGTTGTGTATGGTCTCAAAGTGTGTGTAGGTTTTCTGGTTATAAATGTCTCTGTATTGTTCATGTTTGATTTTGGCTTGTGTCTGGTAATTGACACTTTTAGCAGCCGATTTTGTTGCGTTGGACTCAAGCAAAATGCTGTAACACTTTGGTTGTTAGCAGATGATTTCACTCGGGTAGTCATCAGCTGTTTCGCTTATCAGTAGTCCTAGCTGTCCTTCCTTGGATTAATCGAACAAGGGATGATTTTTGGGATAGTTGGAGAAGTTCATATATTCAGCCAGGGGAGCTTGGCTCATTTCCGCTTCAATGTCTGCTACGCCTTTGAACTGGATCAGCAACGATCAGTGTCCGAGTAGATGAGCGCTCCGTTGCACTTACCCCAGCAGTATCTCCTTGCATCGTATTCTTTGTTATCGGACATAGAGAAATCTGTATAATAAATAGCTGACTGTTTTAATCCTTCAATAATAGTTTCAGGATGTAAATTTATGCACGATATTCCTAAGAATATACATATGTTTAAGAGGTGTAAGTCCATGCTACATCTTTATGGAATTTTCGTTATTGATCCCTAGCAAATGTCTATTCTAACGTTTAGAAGACGATATACTGGATGGAGGGGTTCTAGAGCAATTACGGTTTGGCTACCCTTCACCTGACGAGATAAATATCTACGATAGCTCAGGTAGCTTTGTACAACTTCAATTAGCTTAATATCTATCACATTTTCAATGTAAGGCAAGAGGCTTTTTAGTCCATTTTCAATGGATATCATTTGAGTTACATTTAGGATATTGCAAACAAAGATTTATTAGATATATTATTTTATTGATGATAGATTTTGACACATTTATAAATACATATATATACATGGGATATCATTTATACGAATCATAACTTTTTCACACCGAAAATTCGACGTGAGTATCTTTGCGAAACATAAGTAATGACTTCGACCTCGCTCTCCTGTGTTATCTTGATCCTTGGTACCAGTGCCACTCAGTGGCTTCTTCATCAATGATGAATATTTATTTCTCACCTGAAGCTGTCGACTCGTCAGATCTGCGTAGGATTTATCATCTTGGTGTGTTTTTTTCTCTGATCTAATTGGTGTTCTAGACTTACGCCCTTAATACACATTTTAGATAAACGGTGACCTTTGGGAGAAGTGTAGGAAAAACTTGCAATCCTATCCTTGTAACCATAACTTTGTATGTAGTCTTCAGCGAGCTTTAATGGATGCTAATTTTTTAATTACTGTTACATGTTTATGACATCGGATCGTTTCAGGATTCTTCTTGCTATTGCCCACGTTACCATTCATTATATTCCCGCAGATTTCCGGGATATACATATTTCTTCTAGCACTCAAACGTTTGAGACATGATTCTCTCTCTCTCCTCATGCTTCACTGTCAATAATTTTGAAACAAAGTCAGATATACATTTGATTTTATTATGCAATTTTTACACTTCTTATACATGACACCCTTTCATTACCCAACTTGATAACTCGGTTTCCTTCAACGTTCAAGGTTTTTCATGCATTTTATCACGTTTTGATACCGCCATATGCCGGCATATGCTGGTATAATGTAGCTGTACTCACGGTTTAATCCCACCATATGCCGGCATATGTCGGTATATGCCGACATATGCTGGTATAATGCAGGCATATTCACGGTCGATGTCGGTATAATGTTGGCATTTACACACATTATTGCAAAAAGGTTACCATACACTGCCGGATGCATTAATACCTACCCAACCTAACCTAACCCATAGAACAACATCCCTTGCTGTTCATACAAGATATTTTATGTGCATCAGCTTCATGGTATGTTATGTTAAAAGAACTAATCGTCCTATCCTAACCTACCCTAACTTATTTACGGTATTTAGTCAATGTTTTATACGATGCATAATACATATCTCCACTTGACTCTACATTTTGATCTATCCTTTGCAGTTTTGATAACTTACACCTAATTATTTCTACTTCGCAATCAATCTCGACTTATTTTTGTTACCAGAGAGGTCGGATTTTTTCAATCTTAGGAGACATGATTCTCTCTCCTCATGTTTCATTGCCAATAATTTTAAAACAAAGTCAGATCTGCATTTTATTTTTATTATGCAATTTTACACTTCTTATACTTGACACTCTTTCATTACCCCATTTTATAATTCGATTTCCTTCAACGTTCGAGATTTTTCATGCATTTTATCACGGTTTGATACCGCCATATGCCGGCATATGTCGGCATATGCCGGCATATGCTGGTAAAATGTAGGCATATTCCCGGTCGATGTCGGTATAGTGTGGGCATTTACATACATTTTGTGCAAAAGGGTTACCATACACTGCCGGATGCATCAATACCTACGGAACCTAACATGGCCTATAGAACAACATCCCTTGCTGTTGTTACAAGATATTTAAAGGGCATCAGCTTCATGATATGTTATGTTAAAAGAAGTAATCATCCTATCCTAAACTACCATAACAGATGTGCGATATTCAGTCATTGTTTTATACAATGCATAACACATATCTCTACTTGTCTCTATATTTTTGATCAATCCTTTGCAGTTTGATACACACATTCAATTCTGATCTAGTAAATCATCAAAAACCTAACCTAACCTAACTTATGTACAATATTCAGTCGTTGTTATATACAATGCATAACAAATATCTCCACTTTTCTTCACATTTTGATCTTCCCTTTGCAGCTTTGATAACTTACACCTAATTGTTTCTACTTCGCAATCAATCTTGACTCATATATGTTACCAAAGTGGGCAGATTTTCAATCTTTGATGAATTGAAAGTTACAAGTAATTCATATTTGTTTCCATCATCATACAAACGGGTGACTTCATCTCAAACTAGGTATATCACATTTTTCTTCAAAATCTCCTGACGCTTCATCATATGACGACTTGCACAGATGATGTTTTATACAATGCATAACAACTATCTCCAGTAGACTCTATATATTTTTGATCCATCCTCTGCAGCTTCGATAACTTACATTTAATTATTTCTACTTCAAGGTCAATCTCGACTCATATATATTTTTCCAGAGAGGTCAGATTTTAAATCTTAGTGGGATTGAATGATACAAGTAATTCATATTTGTTGCCATCATCTTACAAACGGGCTCTTCATCTCATACTAGGTCTACCACATTTTTCGTCAATATCTCTTGACACTCCATCCTCTGACGACGTGCGCAGTTTATCTGCCTTTTTCTTTCCAATATTTTTTTCATACTTTTCACGATGACAGTGTTTCAAATGTCTCCCCACGTTACTCGTGGATTTATGTTTATTCAATTTTATTTCTTTCTGGCAAAGTTTACAGACCCCCCATCACCCCATTACTTTCGAACGATCGAGAACTCAAGCTATAACCCATCCTTCCAGAACAGAATCCCAATATTGACTGAGTATTTTTCTCATCGGACTCTGATATATGTCT
This sequence comes from Gammarus roeselii, assembly GCA_016164225.1. Taxonomy (NCBI): domain Eukaryota; kingdom Metazoa; phylum Arthropoda; class Malacostraca; order Amphipoda; family Gammaridae; genus Gammarus; species Gammarus roeselii. Next base: position 1,109 of record SDVV010025651.1, on the reverse strand, counting down.
CACCATTCTGTCACACATGTACAGCATTCACCCCGAGATAGGTTTATAGCGTTGCACCCCTTGAAATATATTCTCCTACCGACTTCAACAATTTTGATGTTACCTCCAACCAACGCAATGTATGCAATTTCATCACTTAACCTTTGAGTTTTTAGGATATTATAAACAATTTAATTTAGGATTTACATACTTTTATTAGTATTTTTACAGTTTCTGCTGACATCGTCAATGTTTATGCATTTTTGTATCAACATGGTGCGTATATACATCCGTACCCGTTACCACTTTGTAGCAGTCTCCTCTCAAATTCCTTTTTATAGTCCACCATATCTTTGATGCGAATACAGAAACCTGCTCCATCCCCGTATCTCCATAAATGTCGATACCCGCATTTCCATAAATGTTCTTCTTCTGTGCAAACTTTAATTATTCAAATTTTATCCAATTCAATGTACCTCCAATCTTTATCTGAAAGAAACTCCATCATACGCTTCAGATTTTCTTTAGTCCCTAGATAGAATTTATTTTCCACTAACCCAACTTTCTTACGTGCGCGGAAGTTTCCTGCTTGGGACGTATCAATTTCAAGATATACCTTCTTATTTTCTTTGAACTCTGTTACATACAACTGAAATGTTTCGAAATCAGTCACCCAAATCCTGTTTTCTTCATTGACCTTCCATATATTGATAATAGTTTCCGCTCTTGTGATTCTTGTATTCCGCATTTGTAGATAATTGATATCTTCATCACTTGTCAATATATCCTTGAACCAAGCTAAATCATCTGCCGAGATTTTTTCATCCAACACTCGTAATTTTTTTTTTAGATGTGAACATCCATTTTGATTTATTCTGAGACGATACGCACGTCTCCGCTTGTTCTCCACGGATCACTGACTTCATTCTCGGCGTGCAGATACCTTTTATAGCTTGATTGCATGTTATATCTTGCAAAACATTAGGCCCATCATCGCTCACCGTGGTCAACATGAATGTATGTATGTGCGTGTATAGAGCAGTACACGTACGTGAATGTGTATATTCGAGCGTATGTACGTGTACATGTATTGAAAAAAAAATACAAATATAACAAAATTTAAATTTAAT
>SDVV010025650.1:0-12386 GCA_016164225.1 Gammarus roeselii | reverse complement strand
TCAGTTCCAGCAGATGTTGCATCTGTAGCAGCAGGAGCTGCTGCAGTTGTGGCGGGAGCCGCATCAGTTCCAGCAGATGCAGCATCAGATGCAACAGGAGCTGCTTCAGTTCCAGCAGATGTTGCATCTGTAGCAGCAGGAGCTGCTGCAGTTGTAGCAGGATGTGCATCAGTTCCAGAAGATGTTGTATCTGTAGCAGCAGATGCTGCTGAAGTTGTGGCGGGAGCCGCATCAGTTCCAGCAGATGCAGCATCAGATGCAACAGGAGCTGCTTCAGTTCCAGCAGATGTTGCATCTGTAGCAGCAGGAGCTGCTGCAGTTGTGACGGGAGCCGCATCAGTTCCAGCAGATGCCGCATCAGATGCAACAGGAGCTGCTTCAGTTCCAGCAGATGTTGCATCTGTAGCAGCAGGAGCTGCTGCAGTTGTGGCGGGAGCCGCATCAGTTCCAGCAGGTGCAGCATCAGATGCAACAGTAGCTGCTTCAGTTCCAGCAGATGATGCATCTGTAGCAGCAGGAGCTGCTTCAGTTGTAGCAGGATGTGCATCAGTTCCAGAATATGTTGCATCTGTAGCAGCAGAAGCTGCTGCAGTTGTGGCGGGATTCGCATCAGTTCCAGTAGGTGCTGCATCAGTTGCAACAGTGACTGCTTCAGTTGCTACAGTGGTTGCATAATTTTCAATAGATGTTGCATCAGTAACTGTATGAGCTGCTCCAGTTGTAGCAGGAGGTGCATCAGTTCCTGCAGAAGCTGCATCACTTCCAGGATCTCCTATAAACGTCACTTCACAGGTGATCTCTGCGTAAAAGGTCTTGGACAGAGTTCGGACCCCAACGCGCCCTGACGAGCCTGCGAACAGGTACTTGATGTCCACGTTCTGCTGGTTATGGACTCTGTAGGAAGGGAGGAAATCTCTTGTCATCAACATCAATCAAAGTGTAAATGCACTACTGCAGAAATTTCATGAAACTACGTTCTCAAACAAGCCACGACCGTTCGGCTGCAGAACATCCCAGTCATTTCCCTCCAATAGAGATGAGCCCTTATCTAATATAATATAATATGACGGTTTTCTTTGTTATTATGAAACGCCAGAGAAAAATCCACGGTGTTTATCACCAGGATTTAAATAATTTCAGCATAGGGTTTGTTCACGAATATCACGAGTGCATCCAACTGGAAGACAAATGTTTCCAATCTCTGATTAGACACAATAATGATGTACTACAGTCAACTTGCATGCACTCTGGTGTCTATTTCTCAGGACAAGGTGAAACTAAATCTCATAATTGATTATCTGCATGTACTTGGTATTGCTGAACCGAGTCCATATTATCACTTCGATATCAAGCATGAATGATTTGATTCCAGTATGTAGAGTAACTACCGTTTAAACTAATTTAGTTATGCTGAATTAGCTGTATACATTTGGGGACAACTGTAGTCGGAATAGAACGGATCGTGTTTTTTAAATGAAATAATATCTCTGACGCTTACCTGGTAAGCCTAAACCGAATCAAGCCCCTCGTATAGCACAGCGAGTGATAAATCGAAAATGGTAGAATGGTTAACTTTAGGAAGACATTCTTACAGAGCTAATAAAAAAATAAGACATTCCTGTTGACTGAGATTTCTTGTTTTGTATGTTCAAGCGCGTCTCTGAAGGCTGAACCCGGTATATCGATACATTCAAGAGGATGTCACCTAGTCTGGACCAGCTGCTGTTTGGGTAAAACAATAATTCCACGTAGAGATCCATCAAAAATGAACGCAGGGGCGAACGTGCACAAGCTGTCATTGGTAATATAGAAGCTGACACTGTTGTGAAAAGTTGGTGCAAACTAAACGCGTGATTAAAACAGGCGTCAGTAGCCACCCACCCTCCCACGGTGCCTTTGTCCCAGATCAGAAAATACTGCCCGAACAAGAAGTTGGCTGTCGTGCAGGTAATGTACAATTGCCCATCTGGGGGACCCTGAAAAAAACAAAGCATAAGTTACTGCGTTTGAACAGCTATTGCGACGATTCCATTATGGCAAACATCCTCTGAAGCATAGTGTGAAATTTGTCAATCAAAAAATACAACAGTCTATAATTCATTATTTTGAGTCACTGATGTCTAAATAATCGCAAAAGAATAGTTGAGGCGAATACTCTGTCACTGTTTTGTGTCACGAACACCATAAATGATTGCTTTCAAACCAGTCAGCCGAAAAAACAAACAATAAATTATCACTGGACACTTGCGATATCCACCATCGCATTGCAATGGTAATGTGATCGTGGCCGATTTGAGAAATTTTTCCCCTCCCTATCATACTTTCGTAATAGAAAAATGGTTTCTTCAAAATCGCAAAGAACAGTCAAGTAACACTATTCAAAATGATGAATTGGGTCTTTTTCTAGCAACACACATACATAAGTCATCAATTACCCTTCTGTTGAGCAACGGTTAAAGGAAATGTTTGATAATATCACAGATAATTCCAGGATATGAACTAACCTGGAACTTCCAGCCACAGTCAGCTTTGGGTGTCAGTGCCATGGGTGATCCAGGCACGATGAACTGGACGACACTGTCGGCCTCAAGGGTGGTGACGGGGAAGGCCTCAGAACAGGGACGGGCGTACACAGGGCCTATAGGTTAGGGTGGTGGAGTTGGGATTGAGAAGCAATGTGATCAGTACTGGGTTAATTTATTTATCTAGATGCATGCTTCCAGTTCTTGTTATAGTTTATGCAAGGCAGGTTCGGACAAGGTTATTTGAAAATGTATCTAAAAAGTGTTATTTCCCAAACACAGAGTCAGGATTGCTTGGACAGGACAAGAAGGAGCGTCAACTGGACAAAAAGACTCGTGCATTCACAGAGGCAGTTGGGATAGGAAGTGATTGAATATCCATACTTTTCATTGCAAGAAACAATCAGAAACGATATGTGACGCGCGCAATAATTGCAAATAGAAGAAACAAAAAAATCGTTTAACGACAAAATGATTGATAGGTATACTGTGTTAAAAAATCGATGAGTTCTTTAGAATAACCTTTATATACGTGGATGGAATTACCCTAAAGTGTACCGCCCAGATGAGGCCACTGCAGGAAAACATAGCTCAGTTCCACATGAATCTTTAGCCCTTAGTTACCGTTACTAACTTCCAGCACCATGCAGGGTGTGACATCAGAATGTTTCCAGATCTGCAAAGCTTGTACTGTTCTAATGTTCATATGGCCTCTTGGTGCTTTTGTTTAACAGGGTCGAGTTCAGTTGAAGGGACACTACCACTCAACATTTTTAACAGAGCTTTGACAAGTAACAAGACGGAGCAAGTAAATGCGTGGAATTATGTGCATGGAAACGAGGCGAATGGCAAACGCGCAGCTCTAACTGAAACATAGTTCCGCACGATAGTGCATTGGAATGCATTGTCTGTTACTCTATGGAAAAAACGGAGTGGTTGATGTCACGGTGGTGTACTCTGTTCGTGGTGTATCAAAACTGTTCAGCAAATACCCATCACTTTAGCACCCAACGACGGTGTTGATACGAGGGAAGAACATATAGAAGAGTCATATGGAGGCGTGTCTGATGCGATTAGGAAGGCGACCGGCCAATTTTTTGAATAACAATTGATTAGAAAGTACAACTGCTTCTGCCATTGAAATGTAATATTTGTGCAATTTAATTTAATGTAAAGCAAACCTGCATCGGGGGAAATATTACAGACACACGATAAATCCATGCAAGTACAGATAAGTACAATGTATTACAGAGTGCAAATAAATTCAATAATGAACAGTTAAATACATTCGCACTATCCTATGCAAACGTGCAAATGTTTACCGCCAGATCAGCCGAATTCGTTTCATAGAAAACGGTAGTGCTGGACAAGTATGTACCTGCGACGGAATAATTTCCTAATCATGTTCCTCATCATTCTTGTTTCTTGTCAAGAAAAAGTATTTGTGGTAACTCACTAATGAAATGGGATGTCGTTTCTATCTCAAATATATTCACAAATGGTCGCATTTTATTCAGAACTAGAGGAAGTGGAAGTTCATAAGTTCAGCCCCTATTTAGCAAGGGCTTCAGTTTTCTAACAGGCTTACTTGTACCAGGCCTCGATGACTCATCAGTGATAGTGTACGAAGACATATCCTAAGCGATATTCTCAAATTACGTCTCGTGAATATGGGACCAGGTACCTAGAAGTTGTAACTAGATACAGTGATTTGGTCAACACCACCGGTCGCTGACCCATCCCACTCACCTGACGGGCAATCTTGCCGCATCTTCGGGTTCAGTCCTTGAGCCGCCGGAGCACTTGACTGTTAGAGGGAGGAACGAAGACAAGATTTATCCACTCCGGCATGGAAGAAACGATGGAGAAATGTCCATATTATATTATTGATTTTGATGATTCCCGACTAATAGAGTTGAAATGAGAGAGTAAGTCAAGGCATGCCTTGAAGTTTAGGGTTATAAAAATTAGTCCTGATTATACACTTTCATGACTAAAACTTTAACATTAACACAAGCAAAGAAAATAAGAAATATCCTACACCCAAATGAGGAATACCAATATAATTGAATGGACAACTATTGTAGACAGCCACCGCAGCAACAACTTCCATCATGACAGCCTTCACGCACGTGCGATTACCATTAAACATGTTTTCTCTTATAAATTCGTTAACATAATTTGTGACGATGGTGTTATCCGGTAAAATGATTTAAAAAATGATAAGAAGAACAGAAATTGATGCTCAGAAAGGAGGGAAAAATTACAATTCGTAAAATTAAAATGTTTCCGACAGGTCATTACCTTATTCTATGTTATTATCCAAGCAGCTCAATATATAAAATGGACAAGAAGTTTAACAGCTCGATTATGGGTTGTAATCAGAGGTTAGAGGTTATAGGGAGATAGCGCATGTTCTGTACTCGTAGCAATGCGAATTGCGGTAACGACGGTCCTCGTCGTTAGGGTGCCCGTTACTTAGGATGAATAGTTTACCTAGCAAACTTCACAGCACACGAACTAATGAATAACGGAAAAGAATTTAGAGTTATGTCTAAAATCCGAATTCTGATAGGGATTTTTTTTCGTGAAAAACTGAGTGCAGCACTCTGAGTGATGTCATCAGTCTTTCCTCTTCGTCCCAAAAGCAAGAGGGAGCTTGGATACTGGTCCCAGTACTACCGACGCGTTCATCCTTCAGTCAAGAGGTGTGGGTAGAGCAACTTACCAGAGGCATGTCGGTCAGATCCGAGGAGTTGGTGTAGATTGGCTCGAACTCCGAGGAGTTGGTGTTGATTGGCTCGAACTTCGCAAAACTCTGAGGCCGGGCCTGTGCAGGGAAGTTGAATACATAAGAAGAATAATATACTTATTGGCACAAGAAACATATACAGTAGAAGGCATTGTACTGAAACATTGGCTTGATGGGGAGCGTGGATAGCTGTAAAAAATTATCTGTTGTAATTCAAATAACTGAATTTGAGTCATTTATGATAATGGTGTCATGACGGTATCACGCAGCCGGTTCTACGGAGAGCAACACATTAGCCACGATCAACGTACACTCAACTCATAACCGGGCAAGCCATCCTTTGTGGTCGCTTTGGATTTGATCATTTAGGTCACCAGATAAATTTATTCTGTCTATCGTCAAGTGATTGTATTCTATGTTTCGATCGACGATTCTAATCCTCTTTGGAGAGTTTGCATTCAATAGGACAGATATTGCTCTCCCGGCCTTCATTTCCTCCTTGCACTCCGCGAGCAACATTGCGGAAGCCGTTCTTTCCCGTGTAGACGGTTTGGCTGAAGCAGGTGAGCTACAAGGAGCAATTGCTGCGTGAAGCGTGAGGGAACTGGGGGCAATCCAACCGGATATGGAGTTCAAGTCCAAGCAGAAGGCTTGGGACCTGCCGCTTGCTGAGGCATGTTTAAATGCATTGTTAAGTGGAGCAGATCAAGTAGGGGTGTCGCGCCTGAAGGCAGCCTCCAGAAGGGAATCTGGTCTTTGGCTGCGCGCCGTTCCGGTGTCATCAATCGACACTCAGCTGGACTCAGACACTCTCCGGTTGTCTGTTGCTCTCCGTCTTGGAGCGGTCATTTGTGAACCGCACACCTGTCGGTGCGGGGGTCGGGTTGATACGATGGGTCTGCATGGCCTGTCATGCCGCTACAGTGCTGGTTGTCATCCAAGACACGCAGCTCTGAATGACATTGAGAAGAGGGCTTTGCAGACGGCCGGCATACCATGCTTGCTTGAGCCCGTTGGTACTGATAGAGGAGATGGCCGGTGCCCAGATGGCATCTCTACATTCCTTTTCCGAAATGATAAGAGTCTCTGCTGGGACAGCACGTGCGTCGACACGTTTGCAGAGACTAACCTTAATAATAGTGCAATGGCTTCGGGATCAGCCGCTAGCGAAGCTGAGAGCCGCAAGCGAGTTAAATATAGGGACCTTGTCAGGCGTTTTCAGTTTGAGCCTATCGCTATAGAAACCGCAGGCATCTACGGAGAGACTACATCCAAGATGATACAAGAGCTAGGCCATCGTCTGGTTGAGGCAACGGGAGAACCTAGGGAACCCCTGTGGTTCCGGCAAGGTCTGAGCTTGGCGGTGCAGCGCGGGAATGCCACGAGCATATTGTCCTCTGGTAACCTAAGGCAACAGGAGAGGGTTTAGTGGGTCGGAATGTCGTTCCAGCCCCACACTGTTGTGAAGTTTCAGTTCGGTCCGTAGGAAATTTCCTCTTCCTTAGGATTGTTTATTTGTCAATTGTCGATTTTAATTTAAACGCATGTATTACTAAACATACATGAAAATTTTATTACGAGATTGCGAGTGACAGCCGAGTACAATTTTAACGAGAAACCTACTTTTTCTTGTAAACTTAAAAGTCATTTGACCCATATATACAAATAAACATTCATAAAAAAATAGGACAGACCGTCTCATTTACTTGCCGTTAAATCTATTTTACGATAAATCGGATTCAAACTTCGATTAGTTAGTTTTTTTAATTATTCCTAATTTAAATTCCATAAAATTGACACTCAAGATTAGTGGGAGAACTATTTTACAATGAATTAAATTGACACTATCATTTATTAGATTCTCATAAACCCATAATTTGTAAGAAATAAAATAGACACTTAGGTTTCCTTGTCTCCTTCTTGAACGTCTGATTTTGTTTGTCCAGATTCAGTTACAAACAGTGTGAATAAAATTACAGTATCTAAACTAATTTTAAGAGTGTTTTGTCCAAAAATTGTTTCCGAAAATTCGACATTAAAATAAGAAAGTATTATTTAGATATTTTATTTTGTCTTAAACAATATAAACGATAAACAACACATAAACAATATCACACAAAAAGTGTGATATTATTGAAACCTCCACCGCATGAGATATTTTGATTAAAACCCACGTATACACATGTATATTAATATTTACTACAGGTACAGCAGCACACGAAAACCACAAGCAATCATTGCTATGCAGAACTGCATGGCGGTTTCACACCACGGTGTGTCCAGGTCATGAGGTATTGTAATGCTAACATGATGTATTAATATAATGATAGATTCAATCCGTCCCAGGGCTACATACTGCTAAAGTAATAACCTTTCCGTTACATTTACCACTCAGGGGTATAGTAGTAAAAGAGAATGATTTAAACATTCTTAAGGGGAAATTTTTTCCACGTCTTTACTTGTCTGCAGTGTTGTCAATTTGTGTTTGTACTCTGCCTCACCAGTCTCTTTTTCTCTTGGCAGAAGATATGTCCGTGGTCTTACCGTGGCTCCACAAGCAAGAAGAGCTGCAACGGCGACAAAACAAGACTGGAGCGGCATCGTCAGCGGTGGAGAGAAGCGGAACCTCTGGCCATGCAGTGCTTGCCAGAAGATGACGATGTTGCGGAGATTAGAATGATGTTCACGTTTCAATACAAACAGCCGTGCACAAAGCTGAGTTTAAACCAATATCTTAGGCCGAATTGTTATATTCTGTATGCTACGCAATTTGCGGGGAAATATTTGTAGAAACGATTGTCTTGAGCCGAATTGTGTACCACGTTACTATCAGAGGTACGACTGCTGGAATAAAAATGGCAACTATTGCTACAGTCTTGTGATGGGTTGGATGTCATATTTTGGACAAATGCGAATGCGGATGGGAATGCGGGCATCGCAGTTACATCGGTAGCGGATGCGGATCTTTGATGACATCCAAGCAAATGCGACTAAGGATATTTCACTATATTATTACTGTGCAATAACATTAATTCGTGTATATGAAAGGCCTAATATTGATAATTCCATTTTTGTTGATATCTGTGTTGATAGTCCGGGGCGTACTTGATTTAGGCAAAACAAATTACAATTAGTAAATTAGTATGAATATAATCCTAACTCAACTATTTCTCAAATACACCCAAACTAAGGCCGTCGTACTTATATTAAGTACGTTAATAATAATACGCATTTAGAACTCCGAGCTGTGACGGGGATGATCTCGATTTTGCAACAGAAATATTCCTCAGAAATTGATCTTGATTCAGTTCATGTTTGTTTATGTGATCTGATCCTTGAGATCGATTTAAAATCCATTTTAGTTCAGATTAGCGAATGTACTTGGCAAAACATTGTACTTAAGGGTGTCATATAAACACTTAAGACTCAATTAGCCCATCGATTATGCGTCCACAATCTCTCAATGATCGAGAAATAATTTTGGGATGAAAATAATATTATTTAACTAATAAACTAATCCTTGGTGAACTTTCGGTCATCTATGTCTATAAAAACTCGTTGGAGGCAGCTTTGTATGTTTCTTTGTCATTCATGAAATGCTGTTCGGTACAAACGTATAATGTTTTTTTTGACCAACTGAAAACACGACTCAATAACCATACACCGAAAACTATTTCATGTGCAACGTTAAAATGTTACTAATATGTCAGTTATCACGAAAATTGGAATAGATAAGCACTCAGTGCGTACCGTTTAATCGAGTATTAAAAAGTTTATTTTCTCGTTGTATTTTCTTGACAAAATATTTTGAAATATTTCAGATGCAGTTTTCTTCCGAATGAAATATGAATTTCTATGAAATTAAATCTATGAACAGTACTCAATTTAGTTAGAATAAATATAATTCTGATACTGAACTCACTTTTCGTTGGAATAAATATTAATTCTAATACTGTACTCACTTTTCGATAGAATGAATGAAATTTTCATACTGTACTCACTTTTCGTTAGAATAAAAATAATTCTAGTAAGTTGTTTTCACTTTTCGTTCGATTAAATATAATTCTAATATTCTACTCACTTATCGTCAGATTAAATGTTATTCTAATACTGTATTCGCTTTTCATAAGAATAAATATAATTGTAATACTGTACTCCCTTTTCGTTGGATTCAGTATAATTCTAATACTGTACTCACTTCTGTTGGAATTAATATAATTCTAATACTGTACTCACTTTTCGTTGTAATAAATATATTTCTAATACTGTACTCACTTTTCGTTAAAATAAGAAAAATTCTAATAATGTACTCACTTTTCGTTAAAATAAATATAATTCGAATACTGTACTTACTTTTCGTCAGAATAAATATAATTCTAAAACCGTACTCACTTCTCGTTAGAATGAATAATATTATAATACTATACCCACTTTTTGTTAGAATAAATGTTATTCTAATACTGTACTCACTTTTCGTTAGAATAAATATAATACTAATACTGATCTCACTTTTCCTTAGAATAAATATAATTCTAATACTGTACTCACTTTTCGTCAGAATGAATATAATTCTAATACTGTACTCTCTTTTCGTTAAAATAAATATAATTCGAATGCTGTACTAATTTTTCGTTAGAATAAATCTAATTCTACATGAATAATTTTAAATGATACTCTTTTCATGGCGACTGCACACTTTCGTCTACTAGTCGGGGAAAGTGTCTGCGGGCAGATAGCGCTCATACGAAGGGGAGCAACTAAGGCTATGGTCGAACTAAAATCTGCGACTGACATCCGTTGTTAGCTGATGCGTGAAACACAATCCTTGCACACAGTATATTTTCGTGGATAAACATTTTTATCAGTAAAGTCGTACCGTCCACGTAACTTGGTGGGTCCGGCTCCGGTTCTCAAACCAGAGCACAGTACAACCGTACCCGCTCGGTGCATTGCTTTTGTTTTATCCTACGTAGTTGTCTACACGTGTGAACCCAAGCGACTGAAGAACGGATGTTCTTCAGTCGCTATAAATAAATAAATAAATTTCATATGATTAGTTTAAACTACAGAAAACATAGTGATACGATTACTAATCTTTATTGAATATTTGGAAGTACGTATTTTTCTACGTGTCTTTCGCACACAAGAAAAGACAATATTTTTTAATAACGCTCTGGAATGCATTTCAAATCTTGGACACGATCATTTCGATTGGATCCAATTTCTGAATAAAATTGTATGCAGTACACAAGATGTCCAACAAAATGTCAAGTTTTGTTTCGCGTTCTGTGTTTCAATTGGCGGCAGCCTATTGAAGTATGCACAGTAGCGAGCAAATATTCGTTTATGCTTAGTCTGTAACCGGAAAAAAATCGACTTTCCCCTGGGACGTGGAATTCAACTTCATATTAAACAATTTCTTATGGTTTATGTGTGTGCAAAGCTATTTAATGGGTAATATTGATCAAACTTACGATGAGTTCATATTTAGATGTCGAAAATGGACATTGAAAAATTTCATTTAGTTTTAAATCATAAACGAATTTTTGTTCGCTACTGTACGCTCTGACAAAAAAATCAAATAATGGAGTATATTCTTCGCTTTGCGATTATTTTTTCATTCCCGTTACGCAAAATGAACAAAGAAAGCCTAAAGGTGAACTTGCGCAGCGTTTTTTCATCACGTATAATACATTGGTTCTATCATTGCAAGTCACGCGACTAAATAACGGAATTATATTCAATTTCGTTACCTGTATTTCGTTACCTGTATTTCGTTACCTGTATTTCGTTATCTGTGATTCGTTACCTGTATTTCGTTACCTGTATTTCGTTACCGGTATTTTGTTACCTGCATATTACTAATTATTGGAATTGCTAAGGAGTTGAAGATATGGCGGCATCTGGAATTGATTGAGTCAAACGCTTTGTTGAATACAAACAACTTTTTGGAATGTGTCGCGATCTATCGACACATTTTCCGACAAGTCAACAAATTGCGGTGAGAATATAAAGTTACGAAGTGATTGAACCACTTTTGAACCATAATATAACTCTGAACCATAAATCAACAGGATTATTATCAATGTGCTAGTTGGAATTTTTCAGATGCCACAATTTGTAAGCATACACCTTTCCCTGACATACTCAGCCACGTATTCGATTTGAGACTCCACACACCGAAATCAAAGTCGTGGCCAGATGGACTGCTCCGCGCAGTCTTGAAACCGCATTTCTGAATCCCTTATATAAGCTGACGGGGATCACAGTCGTGATGGAAATTTAGCACCATCCTACCATTGGTGACTAAATTTGAATATAATGCAAGTTTAGGGAGTTGTTTATTGTTTTACAATACCAGTAGGAATAAATTCTCCGAATAATAACTTCAAAGAAAGGTTTATACAAATCCCACAATGCACTTCCTAAAGAAACGAATGAAACATGAAGCTCAAAACCAATCAAGTAATAACTGACGTTGCCACGGGTCAGCACGACGTAAAGGTGAGGAAAACTGACCCAATATGATATCACTGCTCTGGACGATCGGCTTATATACAAGCCATTCCCATCGCTAATCCAGCACTTAGCAGTAACTCTAGTCCAGTAGAACCAGGTGCGGGATTTATCGATCGGAATCGCTTTCATAGACAAAATAGACGAACGCGCTCAATAGGGGCATTTTCTTTTTCCTCTAACGACGCCATGACACTTTATCGATCCCGTCCAACAGAGTCGGCTGGTAATGGAACATATTAAAGTGCAAACCATTGGGTTGGGTGTCCAGTTTAAGAATATCGTGGTGATATGATCCTGTGTGTGGCGCCCCGGGTTATCGAACTCCGAATGGGTGAAATAAGTCACCGACCAGTCAATGACGAGTAACAGGAAATTGGACTGCCAATAATGAAGAGTGCTCTTCAGTACATTATGCCGAGTAACAGGAAATTGGACTGCCAATAATGAGGAGTGCTCTTCAGTACATTATGCCGAGTAACAGAAAATTGGACTGCCAATAATGAGGAGTGCTCTTCAGTACATTGTGCCGAGTAACAGAAAATTGGACTGCCAATAATGAGGAGTGCTCTTAAGTACATTATGCCGAGTAACAG
>SDVV010025649.1:0-12386 GCA_016164225.1 Gammarus roeselii | reverse complement strand
GCCTCGACACAGACACTAGCCCAACACTGGCGGCAGGCCTCGACACAGACACTAGCCCAACACTGGCGGAAGGCCTCGACACAGACACTAGCCCAACACTGGCGGCAGGCCTCGACACAGACACTAGCCCAACAGTAACGGCAGGCCTCGACACAGACACTAGCCCAACAGTAACGGCAGGCCTCGACACAGACACTAGCCCAGCAGTAACGGCAGGCCTCGACACAGACACTAGCCCAACAGTAACGGCAGGCCTCGACACAGACACTAGCCCAACAGTAGCGGCAAGCCTCGACACAGACACTAGCCCAGCAGTAACGGCAGGCCTCGACACATACACTAACCCAACACTGGTGGCAGGCCTCGACACAGACACTAGCCCAACACTGGCGGCAGGCCTCGACACAGACACTAGCCCAACACTGGCGGCAGGCCTCGACACAGACACTAGCCCAACACTGGCGGCAGGCCTCGACACAGACACTAGCCCAACAGTAACGGCAGGCCTCGACACAGACACTACCTCAACAGTAACGGCAGGCCTCGACACAGACACTAGCCCAACAGTAACGGCAGGCCTCGACACAGACACTAGCCTAACACTGGTGGCAGGTGGGCGGAAACGAGTCCTCCTACATAAAATCTTTCAAATGCGGTCGGTATAAGATTTAGAGAGGTAGCGTGAACTGATGCCCGTACCCCGAAGTAGATTTATTGTTCACAGGAAAGAAATGTATACACATTGCCTTATAATACTTCTATGGCAGTACTATGAAATTCATTTCACTTGGACATGGTTGTCAACACATCAGTTCAAAGGGTTTCTAGGTTCCTTTGCATCTGAGTCCTAGCAGAGTCCCTATGCATCAGAGTCCTTATTCCCCGGAGTTACTTTTCACCAGTCCCATCATAGTTCCTTAGCATCAAAGATAATTTTCAAAAATCCCATGGCATGAGAATGTCATTTGCATGAGAATCCCTTTGCACAAAAAAACTTTTGCATCAAAGTCCCAGTGAAACAAAGTCCCGACGCAAGTGAATCACTTTTGCATCAAAGTCCCAGTGAACCAAAGTCCCGACGCAAGTGAATCACTTTTGCATCAAAGTCCCAGTGAACCAAAGTCCCGACGCAAGTGAATCACTTTTGCATCAAAGTCCCAGTGAACCAAAGTCCCGACGCAAGTGAATCACTTTCGCATCAAAGTCCCAGTGAACCAAAGTCCCGACGCAAGTGAATCACTTTTGCATCAAAGTCCCAGTGAACCAAAGTCCCGACGCAAGTGAATCACTTTCGCATCAAAGTCCCAGTGAACCAAAGTCCCGACGCAAGTGAATCACTTTCGCATCTGCCATTCCCTTCAGATTTGCTTCACAAATTAGACTTCCTTAGCACCAGAGTCCTTGTGCATCAATATCAGTGTGCTCCAAGAGCCCTTTACACCAGTCTGTTCGCTTCAGAGTCCCTTGGCACCAGTCTCTGGACACTCTAAACCGTTCTATTTATCTCAATGATTGCACTCTCTGACAGTCTTGTCTCAAGAGAGATTGATTGACATTAGGGCTGGCGTTTAGGAATCAAAATTGTCCAGATCAATCGTGATTGAAAGACCTGAGGCGGTTAGCCAAAGGTAGTCTTGGGGATAGTGGAGTTACCCTGTCAGGGTTACTTCTAAAGTGATCCTGAATCGAGCCCCGGCCACGCGAAGATGGTAACTCTACTGAGAACTGTGGGTAATTATTGGTGTGTGTTCCGTTGGATACGGTAGAGGAACTTATCTTTTTAATACTATGGTTATTTTGTGCAATGAAGTATAGAAACATGCGCATTTGATCAAGATTGCAGGCACGAATAGCTTTACAAACCAACAAATATACCATCAGTAGTTCATTTCTAATGACTTTACGTGGACACTAGTTCAGAGACAGAGGACAGTTCCTACCCTCCAGCCAATCAGAGCCCTTGCTAGAGCCCGTGACAACAAACCTCAGGATTACGTGGCGATTGATCCTCCGATTTCGTGTCCCGCTGCGTTTAGGATCACTAAAGTGACCCAACAACACGTCGGCTACACGATTGCAGCAGCGATAGGACAAACGGTATTAATTCACGTAGCAGTGGCCTAGTAACCGCCTTTGGCTGCTGCCAATTACATAGATTTTAACGAGTCGTTGATGATGATCCTTGAACATCCGTAGGACTCCTGCACGACAAACCGTTACACAGTAACGTTATAACCAGTATTTGGTACGGCAATGTATCTAGATACGATTGGACTACGCTTCGTCCATTTTTAAGAGACAAATTTGGACAAATTAGTTTTGAACTAGAAGCGAAATACAGTATCTTGCCCTACAGTGATTATTAGCCTGGGGCTGCTGAACCATGTTGTAAAGTACGATGGCAACATTGAAGGACAGCTGTACGCCGTTATGTAAGATGGCAACATTATAGGACAGCTGTACGCCGTAATGTAAGATGGCAACATTAAAGGACAGCCGTACACCGTAATGTATGATGACAACATTATAGGACAGCTGTACGCCGTAATTTAAGATGGCAACATCGAAGGACAGCTGTACGCCGTTATGTAAGATGGCAACATTATAGGACAGCTGTACGCCGTAATGTAAGATGGCAACATTATAGGACAGCTGTACACCGTAATGTATGATGACAACATTATAGGACAGCTGTACGCCGTAATGTAAGATGGCAACATTATAGGACAGCTGTACGCCGTTATGTTAGATGGCAACATTATAGGACAGCTGTACGCCGTAATGTAAGATGGCAACAATATGGGACAGCTGTACGTCGTAATGTAAAATGGCAACATTATAGGACAGCTGTACGCCGTAATGTATGATGGCAACATTATAGGACAGCTGTACGCCGTAATGTAAGATGGCAACATCATAAGACAGCTGTACGCCGTAATGTAAGATGGCAACATTATGGGACAGCTGTACACCGTCATGTAAGATGGCAACATTATAGGACAGCTGTACGCCGTAATGTAAGATGGCGACACTATAGGACAGCTGTACGCCGTAATGTAAGATAGCAACATTATGGGACAGCTGTACACCGTAATGTAAGATGGCAACATTATAGGACAGCTGTACGCCGTAATGTAAGATGGCAACATTATAGGACAGCTGTACGCCGTAATGTAAGATGGCAACATTATAGGACAGCTGTACGCCGTAATGTAAGATGGCAACATTATAGGACAGCTGTACGCCGTAATGTAAGATGGCAACATTATAGGACAGCTGTACGCCGTAATGTAAGATGGCAACATTATAGGACAGCTGTACGCCGTAATGTTAGATGGCAACATTATAGGGCAGCTGTACTCCGTAATGTAAGATGGCAACATTATGGGACAGCAGTACACCGTAATGTAAAATGGCAACATTATGGCACAGCTGTACACCGTAATGTATAATGGCAACATTATAGGACAGCTGTACGCCGTTATGTAAGATGGCAACATTATTGGACAGCTGTACTCCGTAAGGTAAGATGGCAACATTATAGGACAGCTGTACTCCGTAATGTAAGATGGCAACATTATAGGACAGCTGTACGCCGTAATGTAAGATGGCAACATTATAGGACAGCTGTACGCCGTAATGAAAGATGGCAACATTATAGGACAGCTGTACACCGTAATGTATAATGGCAACATTATAGGACAGCTGTACGCCGTTATGTAAGATGGCAACATTATAGGACAGCTGTACTCCGTAAGGTAAGATGGCAACATTATAGGCAGCTGTACGCCGTAATGTAAGATGGCAACATTATAGGACAGCTGTACGCCGTAATGTAAGATGGCAACATTATAGGACAGCTGTACGCCGTAATGTAAGATGGCAACATTATGGGACAGCTGTACGCCGTAATGTAAAATGGCAACATTATAGGACAGCTGTACGCCGTAATGTGAAAGCCTCCGCCCACGATGTTCAAAGTTCCGAAAGCCTTGAGCCTTTTGATTGATGAGTCATGCGTCCTTCGGATTTCCGCCAAGAAACACACCCTCTCCTGCGTGTTCATAGGCTAAAATCCCGAGGAAACCTGACTCATCGATCAAAATACTCAAGGCTTTGGGGACTGAACGTCGTGTACGGTGGCTTCAAGATAGCAACATTATAGGGGAGTTAATTGGAGTGATGTATAGTACTGATCTATCTCGAAGTGATCGTAATCATCGTGCCAAATACAGTGGGATATATTGTATAGTGAACACAGCATTATATCGCATTAATTAGTATATGCTGATATGAGGCATAAATGATAGCCAATGGAGTTTACATCTATCCTAGAGCACGCGAACTATTCTGGAAAAAGTGAACTATTCTGGAGAGCAAACAATTCAAGAGAGTGCAATCTTTTCTGGAAAGAGCAAACTATTTTAGAGAGAACGATCTATTCTGGAGAGAGCAAACTATTTGGGAGTGAGCAAAATAGTATGGAGAGAGCGAACTATTCTGATGTGAGCGAACTATTCTGGAGATTGCGAACTATTCTAAAGTTAGCAAAATATTCTGGAGCGAGCGAAATATTCTGGATGACGAAATAGTCAGGAGAAACGAAATATTCTGAAGAGAACGAAATATTCTGGAGAGACTGAACTATTCTGGAGAGAACGAACTATTTACCCACGTGCCAAATGACGTCAAAGAAAGTAAGGCAAGCATGGATTGTGATAATTCATTGAATGCAAAGTATTATCAATTAGCATTCATGTTAGAATTCATGTCAAAGTTTCGAGAGAACGAACATCGATGTGTTTGAGTATTTATGCCACTCAGTCCATTGTTCTAACGCGTCAACCCGTCAGTCGTTGTTGGTTGGACTGTCATTTATTTCAGGAAAATACTTTCAATGAAGACATCAAGTGTATTTCAATCACAGTATCCATTTTCAATATATTTTCCAATACAGTAAGTCTTGGATGTCATTGCCTTTGCACCAGAGCCTTTGCATCTTATCAGAACTTCAACGTTTACCCAGTTCACCATGTCCTACTTAGAAGCAGTGTTGTAGAAATATAGTGTCTAGATACAGTATCTAGCTACAGTATCTAGACAGTCTCTAGACGCAGTATCTAGATACAGTATCTAGATACAGTATCTAGATACAGTATCTAGATACAGTATCTAGATACAGTATCTAGATACAGTATCTAGATACAGTATCTAGATGGAGTCTCTAGATAATCTTTAGATACAGTAACTAGATGCAGTCTCTAGATACAGTATCTAGGTACACTTCCTAGATACAGTATCTAAAAACATTCTACCTTACTTTATTTGATTTAGTTATGAAAGAGTTTAATGAATAACCCTTACAATGCATCTCGCTGCTTTGTTTTCCACACTACTGCATTCAGGACCCCTCCCCTGACTGCAGGAACCATCCTTCCCCAGCCTGCGCCGTGTGACGGTGACCTCGGCAGCACCGCAGGAGGGATACAAAACCCCCAGGAATTGTAATGAGGGGCAATAATTGCACGGCTGAAGACCTCGCGGCATTTGTGAGAGCGGCGGCTGCGGAAGCCCGCGAGTGTGTGGGCTACCGGCCGATACATGACACCTGCAGCCAAAACTCACGGGGCAATTGTGAACCAGGTATCGACGGAAGTCTCATCTTAATGTCCTGACACGGTGTTACTTAATTACTCGTCAACACAGGTTTAATTACGGTATTAAATAACATTAACTCATGAAGTCTAGTTAATCGTAATGTTATTAACTCATGAAGTCTAGTTATTAGTAATGCCATTAACTCATGAAGTGTAGTTAATAGTAATGTCATTAACTCATGAAGTCTAGTTAATAGTAATGCCATTAACTCATGAAGTCTAGTTATTAGTAATGCCATTATCTCATGAAGTCTAGTTAATAGTAATGCCATTAACTCATGAAGTCTAGTTAATAGTATAATAGTACTCGTTAAGGGGTGAATATGAATTGATTAATACCGTGTCACTGTAATACGAGCGTGGGTGATTCAAGTAGGACAAAGGGAGAGCTGAAGGAGCTGATCACGATTGGGATCTGATGGTAAAACTTCTCACGGCTCTCAGCTATTCTGACAACAGTCCTCGGAGCTGAGGATGCAATGGCTCTTGTTAACTGAGTAAGGGAGTGTCTCTGTGATGCACTGCAGTCATTATTAGCAAATAAACAAGTTCAGTTTCATGATTATAGGCAGGCAAGGTGAATCTAGTGTGATAAAAGTGAGAGAAAACATTGCTCAATAATTAGATGAGTTTTGTTTGGCGAATATGAGAGTGCAAAAATTTATTTAAATGTTAGAATTAAATACAACCCTTCTTTCGAGTTGATTCCAGGGAAGAGGCTATACCTGACTTGCCACTAAACAAATACATACAGCACTTTCGACCCCCTATACAAGTTAAAGTAATTCGCGTATATCACAGTACATAGTCGGGTAATGATGACAAATAAGGAACTTTTACTTTTCACTAAAACAATTTTACTCTAAACTTACAGGTCCGCTTTAGAGTGTCCGACATTTTTCTCAGCACGCAAAGGCGTAGGCGGTCCACAGCTCGGCGCACTCGACCTTCCTTCATCGTGTCATCAGTTTCGTCGACCCTCCTCTCCAAATAATCGACAGTTTTGGGGTTCCCAGCAGCAATCACGTCATCTATTTCATTTTAAACCCAGTAATCAAGGGGACTTGGGTCAGGACTGTGCGCTGGCCACAGACGATCGGTACGACGGCAAATCACTCTTCGCTGAAATCTGTCGAGGCACTTCTTAGAACAGTGAAATGAGCGATATCTTGTTGATAATGATGCATGTTTTTTTAGAGGAGCAAGATAGTATTCGGTGTCAACAGAAGCACATACATTGAATCGAAAAGGAGGAAAAATCCTCCCATCAATCATGACTGCCCAGCTCCACACCTTTCTGCTCCTTGCTTCTCGCAGTCATCATATGAGTTTTTGATACTCCATATCCGCTTATTTGCCGATTAAGATGTGGACTCAGATGAAACAATTTTTCGTCCGTGAATACTGTTTTGTGTGGGTTGCGTGTCTCCTAGAACACCAACCCTCAGTAGTTTGATGAGGTACACGTGTTGGTCAATGCATGACCCTGGCTAGTTCGTGGTATCATAGGTGTGCTGGATCATCACTCATCAGAGGCATCGGCGGCACCGTGTATCTGCGGGACAGCACGTTTCCAATTAGTTCTTTTAGCCAATTTCCTTATTAATGACGCGGTAGTAGAGGAGATTTTTTTATATTAATGTTCATCAATATTGACTTACCGTGGATGTCAGCTGCTGCCGGAGGGCAAGTACCTTCCATATTTTACCTTCACCGAAGGCCTTTAAACGGTTCCCCGTATCAATGATATCTGCATCCAATCTGTGTTACAAATAAAAGTCTGTTATCTTGAGGAGGTATTCGTCCAAACCGCTGCCGGCATTTTCGCCTCCCTTTTTTTTAATAGGGAATTTCCCCCTCCATAGCCGTTCAGTGAGTGCAGAGGGACCAAGTTTAGTGTATTATGTATTTATTTCTACTAACCTCCTAATGAACTCTTCAACTAATGACAATAAATAAAACAGTCACAATAAATAAGGATCTTTAATCAACGGGTCAGTGAAATTCTACCACTCTGTGCTATACACTGACCCATGTGCCTAACCAATACTCAACTTTAGGTCCTTCCGCGGTGGGCGCCTCTGTCCGCCTATGAGGGGCTTGCCAAGGGGAGTTTGCCTAGCCCAGCACGGCGGACGCGAAAGTAAACGGCTGGGCCGGGTCTAAGCCTCGAAAGCGAGGGTAGCTTCAAACTGAAATAATGTGGTTTCCAACTGGGACATAAATGCCTCCTACAATCGAAATACATCACGTATAGATTTGAAACTAGATACCAATCTAGATATCAGCCCGGCAGAGTCGTTCAGTGTAACGACAACCATCCTACACACACAGAAAGCAAGATCTAGAAGAATTACAGAATAGAAATGAGGCAAGATAGTGCCACGGCTCTAAGTAATACAAATATACAAAGAAGTCTATTAGCTTCCGCGTGAGGAAAAGTATGAGGTTATTTATTCATCCGACTTGTGTACTCAAGCTTTGTATTATCCTGATCGTCAATCATTTAATCATTTCCTAGCGGTCTTGAAGTGTGTAGATTGTATATTCAGTTGTTTGGAGGGTGTATATTCAGTTGTTTGGTGTGCAGTTTATGTATAACTGTTCTTGTATAACGTATGTCGCTTTTTCACCCATTCATAATTAATACAATGGTTTTGAACCATCTTTACAATATGTTAGCGCTTTTCGAATTCCCAACCAGACCGAAATTGTATTCATATTATCTGTATAATTCATGTCGTCCATCCACATCCTTGTCATCGTACAATAATGTAGACTACTCATTGCAATATGTTAGCACATTTTGATGTCCCGACCCCATGTTCTCGGAACTCGAACCACATGCATGCGTGATTTCCCACCCCATGTACTTGTTATTTTCCACACCCATGTATTTTGTTATTTGTCCACCCCAAGTATTTTTTATTTTTTTTCAACCCCGCGTGTCACTGGTTTTCCCAACGCTATGTAGTCGGAATTATTTTGTCAAAATTTACATTTTCTGTATGTGCACAGATGATACTACTGTAAATAATATTTCGCTATATGTAATCCGAACCGGCGGCCCCTAGAGATGAGCTGTGACGAATTCAAATCTAACTCTCGTTTTCGTTAATTCGAGTAGCGTAGTTGATAATGAAGTTTCATGTCTTAAGTTTAAGAATTTTTCTGTTTCCTATAAAAATTGAAAACCCATTGCCAGACGATGGAAATAAATGATATAATAATAATAATAATAATATTGTCCTGTGAGGTGGGGGTTGAGAATACTGCAACCGTAGCCCTTGCGCGTCGTAAGAGGCGACAAATAAGGACAAAGCAAGGAGGCTGTAGATCCTTTCCTCTGGAAATTCTTCCCTCGAAAACGGCACAGCGAACGGGGAAGAAGTAGCTCACGCTTTTCCGAACCTTATTGTTATGGTCGCTAAATGTACATGGTTGTAGTACAGATGAAACAAAAAGGGTGAGAGATTGATGAGTTGTTTGAGAGGACGATCGGTTTGATGCGTTGGCGTTGAGTGAGGCGAAGTTGAGAGGTAGGGGTAAATGTGAGTTTGGTGTGGTAAGTGGAAGTAAGGCAAGCGTGAAAAAGGCTGGGCACGAGAAAGAAGGTGTGGCTTTGTTATTTGGTGATCGGTGTGCTAGCTGTGCAACGGAGTGGAAGGAAGTGTCCTCTAGATTGGAATGGTCGGAGGTTAAGTTAGGCGTTACGAGGTTGAGAGTATTTTTGCTTTAGATCAGTCTGAGTGAGAGTACTGAGAGTCATGGAGGTCAGTACGATGTGGTGGTACAGAGGTACTTCAATGTAAGTTTTGAAGACGTAGTTATGGAGAATGTGACGTGAAGGTGTGACGTTCCAGAGTGAAGTGAAAGTGGAGAGAACCTGATAGGTTTTGTGCATGGAACGGAAACTGATGGTGGGGAACAACTTGGTCAAGAAACCAGATATCCAATAGTACACTTGGGTAAAGTTGGTCCCGGAGCAGTGGTGGAGAGAGTGCTTATGAATTTTATGTTAATTTCAATGGGAATGGTCGGGAGCCTGCTAGAGTGCGGATGATGAGAGGGAAGGGTGGATGAATGTCTAACCATCTGCTGGTGAAAGTATTATTGTGAGGAGCATGGGAAGAGAAGACAAAATAAGTGAAGCGCTTGGTGAGGAGAGCAAAGCGAGACGCTGATGCTTAGTGGGATAGGCAGGCGGTTTTGCGAGAAATTTGAAACTAATCAGATGCTCTGGTGAATTAAATGAAATTAAGGGATCCATTCCCCCGGAGATTCCGACGCGTCAATGCCAGCTCCACCGTAGGGTGGAAAAAGATGAAGAGGGTGACGAAAGAGGAGACAGGGGATGAAAAGGTAGTGAAGATGTAAATGATCGGCAGTTGATGAAAAATGGTGATGTATGGTAGCGGTGGGCGGAGTATTTTGATAGGTTATTTAATGTTGTAGATGTCAGAGAGGCTGGCAATGTTGCTGCGGATGATGGTGCACGGAGGTCGGGTTAGGGAGCAAGAATATTTTTGAACATTACTAAGGAAAGATGCAGGAGGCGGTGGAAATTATTAAAGCAAAGATGTCCCCTAGTTTGGACGGCTTTGCGATATGATTGTCTAACGAGGGGTAGAGTCACGGTGGTCGACTGGTCGGAGAGGCTGATGAATCTGTTTTTTGTGTCGGGCGTTGAACCGATTGAGTGCTTGCATTGTTCCAATAAAAATGAATGCAAAACCTGAAGAGGAATAAGTTTGTTTTGTGTGGTGGGTAGGCTTTACGGAGGAGAGATAATCAAGAGGATTAAAGAGATTACGGATGATGATATTGTCGAGGAACAGTGAGTTTTAGAAGTGGTAGTGTGTGCAGATCTGATGTTTGCAGTGAGACAAGTCTGTGAGAAATACCTTGCGATGGAAAGTGACGTGTTCTGGGCCTCCGTGGATCTAAAAATAGCCTACGATAGGATCAACAGAGAGGCGTTGATCCTATCCTACTTCTGCCCAGGAAATCCATCCATCTGCATGCAAGGATATCGGGAACAAAACGCGAAAAAATCCTAGTTCTTGCGTCTTTAATACATTGGCGCAGGCAAATTTGTCAAGACAGTCCGTAAAGTAAAAACAGAGCATTCTTTCTCACGGGAAATGTATTTTTTTTTATACCTGGGCAAATTTCCTTTGAGTTGGAATACGTTTAAAAAAATTATCAAATACGAGTTTTCTTAAAATTAAATGTGACTTTTTTTTGCGTGCATACAATCATACAATCATAGTCGCAAATTAGCCACCGAGTTTGTTGGCGTCATACTTACTGTGATAACTTTTAATGGTAGTAGTAGTAGGAGACCTGGGACAGGCTGGAGTCCATTCTAGCAGTAATCCAAAATTGAATATGCAGTTCAACTAACCCAGCCTGGATGAGGTACCCATCGTTCATAGGCTGACGGATGTTGGGCTCCAACGGAGGTAGTTGCCACCTTGGCGGCAGTCCTCACGTAACATTTTCTTAGTATGGGGGTGGATTAGTCTCCCAGTGTTTGTCGAAGCGGTTATTAAATGTGTTTACGTTATAACTGTTAACCGCATCACGTGGGAAGCGATTCAAAATTTTTGGTTTCTTGATTGGAGAGAAGTTCTCGGCCACTAAAGTTCTGCATGGTTTAGCTGTTGTTTATGTCCATTATTTCTGTTCCTTGGGTTATAATTTTGGTCAAAGAGGCCCTTACGGCTAGTTCTAGTAAACCCGGTTAGGTATTTGAAGGTTTCTATCAAGCGACCTCTAAGTCGTCTTCTTTGAAGTGATATCAGTTTAAGTGCGTCGAGTCTTAGCGGATATGACTTATTACTCAGTTCCGGAATCATTTTGTTGTTCGGTGCTGAACACGTTTCATTTTGTTAATATCACCTCTAAGGTGAGGGGACCAAAATTATACTGCAAATTCCATTTGAGGCGCGACGAGTGAAGTATTTAATGGAAGCACGATGTCCCTGGACTATTAATGGAAGTTCCTGGACATGGAGCCAAGGACTCTATAGCCTTTCTTGTAGCTAACTGCTAATTGTTTTTCCACTTGAGATCTTTGGTGATTAATATTCCAAGGTCTCGTTGATGGTCTACCTCAGCCATATGCTGGTCTGCAGGTTTTTGATTTTGTCATCCGATGTTGCATAACTGTGCATTTTTCAATATTAAAGTTCATTTGCCATCTATCAGACCAGTTCACTAGTTTATTAAGATCCCTTGAGGAGTCATTCACTCTCAGTGTAGAGTCATACACAGCTTTTTTTAGCTTGAGACAGCCTTTCACCAGACGATTTATTTTGTGTGTTCTGAGAGACCATTTACTTGGCATGTATTGCCCAAAGTCAACCACATCAACATATCTCTAATGTCATGCGACATTGAACAATGATACAAGTACTGGGTAATTCCTCTGCTAAATTACGCCGCCTCCTTTGCGATGACCGACAATTTGAGTCGCTGCTGCCGTTGCACTGTAGGCACATGTAATTCTAATAGTTGCGGCTGTTACAGAGCTAGAGCCACTGGCGGCGTTCGTTTCTGCTCCTCGATCTGTGCTAGTCGACCTGGCCGAACATGCCATAACCAGCCAGACCAGCTATACGCTGCTGAACCGGAGAGTCACGAGGTCGCCAGTGGGGGAACTGCAGTCTCTCCAGTGCGCTCTCGGCAAGATGCAGACGTCATCACGCCACCAGGCGCTGTCTG